>JAWPHD010006074.1:0-151094 GCA_037043455.1 Cyrtodaria siliqua
GCGTCCCATGGATCAAGGCGATACAAACCGTAGGAAAATATTCAAGTTCATGATGTGTTTGAGAAACGTTGACAAACTTTTTAACCAGAAGTTGCCTGTTCAATCAATCAGAACCTAGAATTGAAACTCAAAGTCATAGAAACACCAATGTTGGTTGGACAGTTAATGATCATATGTAACAAAAGTGCAAATTTCAAATAAATCATTTAGATAGTATTCAAGATGTTTTGGAGAAACTCTGTCAGACGTCATACCCAAACAATGACGTCGCTCAATCGCTTTCCAACGAAACTAGTCAATAAAGAACCCGTTATTTTTCTGATAAATACAATCAAACGTCTGTGACAAAATAGTGAACCAATTTGGAAGTTTACAATTTGATAAGACAGTAATTGCAGTAACTACTATTCTATTTTGAAAGGTCCATAACTGTATTAAGAAATCTAAAAGCTACCATCGAACGGATTCTAAATATCTGCCAGTATGTTAATGTTATTAAGACTTCACACTAAACGATATGGTTTAAACCCTATACAATTCAAGGTAGTTGTTGCAATAACCATATTTTCTAAGTAAATTAAGGGCCAATAAATATTATTAACATATACTGGTATCCTATTTGTATATAAAATTTCCACTCAAAATCTTGTTTAATTTTCAACAAAACTTGATTAATTAACATTAACTCAACACAAAAATGTATTTTCGTAGATAATCAGGGGCCATAACTCTATTTATAAAAGGCAAAGGTACACATTGATCGTAAGGAAGTGATGTCTGTTTGATATAAGGCTTCACAGCAATTTTAGCTAAAATCCAAAATAAGATAAAGAAACCTTGCACCTAAGCTTTACCCAAAATGTGCATTTTTGTTAAGTAACTCAGGGGTCATAACTCTATTCTGAAAAGGAGAAAATCGGTCTTGTTCGTAAGAAAGTGACATCTTAACGATATAACACTTCACAGTAAAGTTGGTTTTAACCGAAAACAATTTACAGAAGTTATTAACAACGTGCATGAAAGCTTTAGCCAAAAGGTGTATGCCCGTCCCTCCCTCCACCAATCTGCCCGCCATCTTCAATCCTTAAACCGCTTTTGATTTAAAAACAAATAATTGAAAATTGCATTCGGCATTAACAGAATATAATTAGGCGTGCATATGTCTTATTTATGTACAAAACAAAATCATATCGCTAAAATATAAACTTGTACACCTTTTTTCTTTGAATATCAATATTTTCTTATCACTTATGGGCTTCCGTAGAAAATGCGTTGGTGTTACGAAATGCAAAGAATACCATTAATCATTACAGTGGTTTCGTATAGAGTACAGTTTCTGCTATTGATATGCAAAAAATCACGAGTATATCTTTCCGGGTAAACCAAAAGTGTTTTTTTGCACGATACGAGACGTTGGGTCCCAGCCTATATACGTTGAAATGCATCCGTTGCATTTTAGACAAACTATTCCAGTTTTCGGAGATTTTTGTTACCTTTTGAAGTTTTTTACCCCAAATTGTCTGGCATATTATTGGTTATATACACATGAAACTAAAGCATGTTGTAAAGGGAAGCATTTTTACAATTTTAAAAAGAAATAATGAATGAATATTCCTAAGATTACTAAGATTACTTTTTTAAAATATATTCCCGTTTTCGGTGATTTCTGGGGTTAAATTTTGAGCGATTTTTACCCAAAATATTAGAAATAATCAGACTTGAACTTAGAAATCTATATACTTCGCCCCCTAAATGCATTTATTGATTTTTGAAAAAACTATTCAAGATTTCAGCACTTTTGTTAAATTTTGACATTTTTGGCTCCAAATCAGGGCATAAGCTGTGTCTCCCACATTGCTATCACGTTGAAGTATTAACTTGAGGCATCAATAATTCAAAAAATCATATTTAGAATTTGCCATCTGAGATGGTACCAATATGCCTAAATTTTGATGTTGGAAATGAATTGAATTTAATATTGTTTAACGGCTCATCAACACAGTATAGGTTATTTAGAGCCGCCCCAGAGAGAGAGGTGAAGGATACATAGGAATCCAGAAACCTGCCCTACTGTTATTATCGAATAGATTCCTATGGTTCTTTAACGTGCTCGGAGGATAGACCGATACACGGGACCGCCCGGTTTACGTCTCCATCCGACGGACGAGGCTAAGGGAAAGTGTCTTGCCCAAGAACACACCGACGGAACTCAGTGGCACTTGATGTTGACCCAAGGCCTATAAGTGTATCTATGTTTATAGGGTGAAGATCTCAACAGTTTCCAAGTTATGGCCCAGGGAGGGGTGGTGATAGACTGTAGAGGCGATACTGGCTGGATGGCTGTAACTGTCTGTTCATACCCAGTAAATGTATATATGGTTCAAGGTGTGGATAGCAACGGTTTTGAAGTCATGACCATGTGATTTTTCCCCAGTGGTCCAGGGGTCGATGCTTGTTAAATGGTTTATTCGTCTGTTCACGTTCAGTTAGTGTATAATTGTGGATTCTGAGAAGAAAGTTTTTTTCCCTATATCTATGTAAAATATAATTTGACCCATGGTCTCGATTTGAACAAACTTGATAAAGGACTATACATGCAAAATATTAGACCTCTAGCTCATGTACTTTTAGAAAAGAAAACATTTCAAGTGTTTCCCTATACATGTATATTAGTCAATGTAAAACGTGACCCCTGGAGCGAGACCAAATTTGACCCTGGAGTCACCACTTTGAGGATCATAATATTATACTACATGCAAAATAATAGACCTCTAGCACTTGTAGTTAATTCAGAGAAGATTTTTAAATATATGTTCCTACATAACTCTATGTAAAACTGTGACCATCGGTGCGGGGCCAAATTTGACCCCAGGGTCACTTCGTGGAGGACCATAGGTTTATGCTACATGCACAATATTAGACCTTTAGCTTTTGTAGTTTCAGACGATAACATATTTTAAAAGATTTTCCTATATAACTTTATGTAAAAGTGTGACCCCTGGAGCAGGGCCAGATTTGACATCATGGTCACCATTTGAACAAACTTGGTAAAGGACCATAAACTGATAATACATAATTATACGAGAGCTCTGTTTCTTGTGGTTTCAAAGAAGAAGATTTTTCAAGTTTTTCACTATATACATGATATAAGTCCAAATGCAAAAAACATGGAAAATCTCCATATACAAATTTTGGACCCTGGGGGCACAGCCATGTTTGACAGCGGGTACTTCATTGAACAAACTTATTAATCCAGGGTTTGGTGATCATTAATAAAGAAAAAATTAGAAAATATGTTCAGTGATTCTTGAGAAGATTTTTTACGGTTTTGACCATTTATGGTAATGGCGGGCTTCTTGGATGACCTATTTTAAAAAAAAGAAAACCATTGACCTCAGAATCATCCATGAAAATTGATGAAGCGGAAGCGGTTACTGAGATGCCATTTGAGCAATTGTTGATGGAGGTGAGCTAATAAAAAGTTTGGCTATTGTGAATTTTTTTAACAAGCTGGAATTAATTCACTTTATTTAAAATATTCAAAGGCCTTAACTCTGCAACATGTTTTGTAACTCATCTACAGTGGGTTGGGGGATATATAATCACTTGGGTTAAAAGTCTAAATTTAAAGTAAAAGGAAAATATCTATTTAGTTTCTGATTTAGATTTAACCTTATAGTTGTATGATAGCAAAATTTCTAAAATTATTGTACTAGAACTGTGAATTTTTTAATAGTTTTTTTCCACAAATATTTACGTAATTTCATTGTATCCCTTAGAAGTGCCAAACTTTAATAAGTTATTTGATGATTACATTTTGAGTATTTTGAGTATTGAGTATAGCAAGTATTTATATCTCAGTTTAATGTGACAGTATGAATTTTTCCTTTCAAAAAACACTTCCTTCGGGTAGTAAAGAATCATTTTTTCTGGTAGGTGTTTCACTTATTGATACATTTTGCATGGAAAAATGCACCAAATGATTTCACCGCTGCATAAATGTATGCTTATATGACATATCCTTAAGTCTCGAAAATTGTAAAATAATCAATTATACACGAGCTGAGAAAATTAGATTTGAACAGAAAATGATTCCTTAGTACCGGTGATTCCATATAAAGCATGGTGTTTCCGATCTACAGTAAATTTTTGGCTTAGATTTTGCTTCATATTTTTTTTAATTAGTTGCACACTACATGGAAAATAAAGTGTTGTAAAATTAAACAAGTAATATCGTTTGGCACTTCTAAAGGATACAATGAAATTATGTAACTATTTGTGAAAAAAAAACTATTTAAAAATTCACAGTTCTAGCTAGTACAATAATTTTAGAAATTTTGCTATCATACAACTATAAGGTTAAATCTAAATCAGAAACTAAATAGATATTTTCCTTTCACTTTAAATTTAAACTTTTAACACAAGTGATTATATATCCCCCAACCCACTGTAGATGAGTTACAAAACGAGTATACGTGTATATGACACATGTTGCAGAGTTAAGGAGGCCTTTGAATATTTTAAATAAAGTGAATTAATTCCAGACAAGTAATATCAACAATTCTAAACTTTAATTTTCATAAAATGTATTGAAAGAAACTTAACATTCTAATTAAATATGATGAAAATGTGAATAAGTTTACTAAGTTATTGAGTTCACAAAAATGTACTAAAAGACCATGGACAATACGTTATCAAATGAGCTTAATGTCTGGCCTATAAATGTTGCTTTACAAACCTAACAGCTTATGTTATATCAGGTTGGAATGGGGAATGGTGATGAACAGAAAATGGAGATGAAGATGAGTACTGGATAAATATATAGTGTATTCTTGATCCAAATCCCATTAACATTATGTGGTCCGAGTATTAACCTTCATAACCCATCCAACCCCTTCTCCTAGAAGCGAAAACGGGGTTGGCTGGGGTATGAAATAAAATGTTAATTTTGGCTTAAAAAGTTTGCATTTTGTAGAATTAAAACATTTATTATGTAATATTGAGCAGGTTATTGCATTTTTTCAGTAAAAAATGCTTTTACGCATGTTTTGTTGTCCAAATATCCATTACAAAATCCTGCTAATATAAACTTTGCCATTGCTTAATAGAATTAAGGCTGGACCACGTAATGAAACCATGGTATTCAGTTTACAGTTGCACTAGGGGAGTTCTACCTCCTGTTGGAAAGGACAGTTTGTTACTTTTTGAGTACATCCAACTGTGGCATGTTTGTTTCTGTGTATTTTTTTATTAAAATCAACAACCAACAATCTTATCAATTCAATAATAAATTTTATTAGCACACCACAACATGAATAGTCAAAAATAACAACAAGGAAAGCATAGAATGAAAAATACCTAGACAACTGTACTGGACATATTTTCATTTAAGCGGATTAAAATTGCAAGTTTACAAGGTGTTTATTACAGGTCTAAATTATAAAATGTGTAGCTATGATTAGCTGTCAGTCATGCCAATACATAAACCCAATACATGAAGTACAACTATTTCCTACTTAGCAATCACTCCTTAACATGGTTTAAGCATTGCTAGGCTTTATTCAGCATATTTTAGGCTATGTATGACAGTCAATTTGTAATGGTGGAAGCAGACCACCCACTTATTTGTGGTTAGAACCAGTACTGTATACCTCCTGCCATCGGTAAGATTGACACTTTCTCACTTACAAGTCGAGCTCCCACCAGTGGGATTTGAACCTGCAGCAGTGAGAGGTGAGAAGGTTTCAAACGCAATGCCTTTATGCTATTTTAGCACTGACATTCACTATAAGTTTGTTTGTATGGTGTTTTACGTCATTTTCAACACATGTAAGGTTATATAAGATGGTCAAATTTTTTTTGTGGTGGAGGCAGACCACCCACTTTTCCTGGGTAGAACCAGTACTGTACACCTCCTTCCATCAGTAAGAAAAAAAAGTGGAATCCTTATATTATAAAGGAAAGAAGAATAAATATAATACTGACTGATATACAAATATATATAAAATTAACAGAATGTGAAAGAC
Source organism: Cyrtodaria siliqua (assembly GCA_037043455.1). NCBI lineage: Eukaryota > Metazoa > Mollusca > Bivalvia > Adapedonta > Hiatellidae > Cyrtodaria > Cyrtodaria siliqua. Next base: position 6,027 of record JAWPHD010006074.1, read on the forward strand.
ATTGCATTTGTAATACTTATATTGAAAACAATATCAAATATATATATAAATATGTGCAAGGTAAAAAGTTACCACAACTATTATCATTACTTAAAACTGGAAAAAATGCATATGTTCCTAGAGCAATTAAATCAAATATTGTGTCTATTTAACATTTATCTATTTTGTCATATAATAAAGAAATTGCTGAAAAAACAGGTCGAGACTACTTACAATAAAGAAAGTGCTGAAAATACAGGCAAATCTTAATTAGTGTAACATTAACATTTAAAATTAAATACGCTTGAGAATAATATAATGCCACACTTTAGCTTCCTATCTAGCATATTATTTTTTGTTACATTTTGGTTCCTGCAATATGTATGATTATGTTTACAGATCTTCTTATTAAAACAATCATTATCTAAAACAAAATTAAATCCATATGCACCAAAAACCATGTGCACCAAATCACGTGCAAATCATGCGCAGGAGTTTTCATGAACATTACAGTGAATTGGCAATGCTTTTTTTTTAAGATGCATATAAAAGGTTGCATTGAAAACTAGAGTTAATACTGAAAAGGGGATCCCTTGGAAGCATCAAACACTAACAAGGGAGGAAAGTAGCAGACTCAGTTTTATTGAATCTGTTCATGATATCATAAAAACATCTGAGAACATTTTAAAAATGATTATTGTCATTCCAATAATTCACTTAGGACAAAATCTAATCTAATTTTGCAAAACAAAAAAGCGAATAAAATTAATATGAATCATTTCAATAATTTACAGATTGATAAATTAAAGAATGTATCTGATCGTATTCTCACAACATGATTATAATGATTACCAATTTGAAAAAAAATCCAAAAAATCAGTGAACCATATATACTCTCAAAAAGTTGTTTGTGCCTTTGAAACAATGGGCCTTGTTTACACTTTATATGAGTTGATTCAATCTGTTTTGAAACAGCCAAAAGGTCAATATTTCCTAAAAATCTTTTATTTTTAATTTTTCTTAAAATTGCTGTCATTTCCATAATTTTCAAAAATCTGTCTTTTTTTAATAAAATTAAAACTTGCTCTTTCATTTTTTAAAATTTCCTTAAATCTCGCTTTTACTTTTTTTTAATTTTTAAAATCTCACTCTTTCATTTTTTAAATTTCTTAAAAGCTTGTTCTTTTATATTTAAAATTTCCTAACATCTCACTTTTTTTATATTTAAAGTTTCCTAAAACCTCGCTCTTTTAGACAATCAAATGTGGACAGGTGACTTAAAATCATAACCATAAACTTGCATCAGCCCTAATATGTGATCCAATATCTCTTACAACAACAAGGTCAAAAGGATTTTTAATTTCATAGTGACATAGATTTATATTAAATTCATAATCTGCAACCAGTCTAACATAAAAACTAAAGAGTAGATTTTATGGCAGGACTCGTAATTAAAACAGAATAAATTCCATTGTTATAACATAACCTTTTTAATATTTTAAAAATTTATATCACAGACCTTTTCCCATTGTGTATCACAGTTCACACAAACAAAATCAACACAAATATATAATCAACAATATCATAATGCTTAACATGGTGATTAAAAATAAAAAATAATTAATAAAAATCATCATTTGCATGACGCTTGAATCACATATAGTAGCTTATGACTGTCCACCGTCTTTTAGAATAAATCCAGCTTTAGCAGTAAACCAACACGATCTAGGACTGAAAATCATCACCACTGAGCCGCATAATCTATTGACTGAAAAACAACAAAGTTTGATAAATAACTGTTCATTCTAAAGTAATAGATACATGATTGTATGGTCTTACTGAGTTGGCTGCGATATAAACATCTATGTGTTTAAATTAACCAATGAGGTGAGACCAGACTCTATTTATGTTGTAGCATGTCCATTTCATCTGTCTACCACACTCTAACTTGCATTATCTGGTAGTTATTGTACACTTGTTATTCTGACAAGTGTTATTTTCAATTAAATGATTTACATCTGTGCAAATACAAAGGAAGTGTCAGCGACAATGTTACACTTTCAATTAAATGATTTACACGTGTGCAAAAACAAAAGAAATTTCAGTGACCATGCTACAAGAATAAACTGCAATTGAACCACAGCTGTCTCTAATCTGAGCCTAAATTCTCTGACATGTTCAAAGCTTGTTTAACAATTTTTATGTTTTAAAGGCCACCTACCAAATAAAAACAGTCAGATAAGGCTCTGATTAAGCTGTCTCTACCAAAGTTGGTTTAAACACATTATATTTATTTTACATAAATCGTTTATAAACAACAGTGAAGGCTAAATTGTTAATGGGATTCAAAAGTAAGTTTAGCGCTTAAAGTTCTCCGGCCATGTTTTGTTTCATGAACATGTTTATGTTTATTTAAATTGAAATAAATACACAACAATAGATATTTACAATTCACACATTGCAATATTTGTGAAAAGCGAGAATAAGATTTTATTTGATGACGTAGAAAACTTTGAACAGGTAAATTAATCCACATGTAAATGTGATTATCAATTATCTGGCAATAGTTGTGCAGCTATACAATTCAGATTTACCTCATTTCCCTATGCAGTCACGCAGTGGTAAAAGTAGTATATACGTCATGCAAATATTACTGATTTTTACATACAACTTAGTAGCGGTTTTAAATATATGTTTTCTCTGGGACTATCAAGGACTATAATGTTTAAGAATTAAATTTTTTAATTGATAATTCTACAAAAAGGGTGGCCATTCATCTTTAAAACGGTGAATCAGTGTTTACTTAATTGCAATTGTATGGCAGACAGCAGATACATTATTTAATAATTATGCACATTTACATGTAAATTAATATAAATATATAAACTTCAACACCAACACGTTATGTTTATATTTCATTCATCATGGTTTCAGCGCAGTGCATTTTTCAAGATGAATATATTAATAAATACCAGACGTTACGTAACACTGATATGCCGTTACGCGACATAAGCGAGATATTTTGCAATAGTTATTAGTGCTACTGATATATGACATAACAGTAAATGCAAATAATCCAAATTATTAACGACTCAAAGGTACACAATTTTATATAGGGATTTAGGGAACATATAAAAACCAAATAATAGGAAAAAACAATATTGCTGTTGAAAAGGGTCTTCATATATCATATAACATTCAAATTTAGACTTTTTTTTTACACATTTATATTCACATCCAACATTAGTAAATGTGAATATCATTGTGCATAATGTGCATAATGTGTTTAGTCTCTATCAGAGTAAATCTTTCCAGGTCCGGAAATAACAGAAAAATATCAGTCTGCTAGCCAAATGCAAGTTGTATTTTTGAAGAGCTCTAAATTGTGTTTTGGAACGAAATCCGAAATTCGTAACAAATCATTAAACTATTATTTTTTTCCATTTTTCAAGTTTATAAGAGGTTTTCCAACTCTATCTCATATATTTTCTTTAACTACAAACAACCAATAATTAGGTTCAGACAAATGCAGCCTACAATCTTTGATTACCTGCTATATCTTAGTTGTTTTAATTAATTGGTGTTTTACATCATTTTCAACACATATAAGGTTATATAATTATGACGGTCGATTTTTTGTGGTGGAGGCAGACCACCCACTTTTCCTGGGTAGAACCAGTACTGTACACCTCTCGCCATCCGTAAGAATCGTCACTTCCTCACTTACAAGTCGAGCTCCCAATGAGATTCGAACCCGCAACGGTGAGAGGCATAGGTTTACAATGCAACGTCGCTGGTTTTTATCCAGAGATGATCAAACAATTACTTTTTTTTAGGTAAAACATACTTAATATATTAAACTTCCACCATAAACTGTGATTTATACTTACAGAATATCGGTTAGGTATCTTGGCAGAATACTCGCACAGCTGTTGTTGTCTGTGTTGGTTTCTTCTCATTCTGTAAATGGAACGTAAATTATGAGAAAATGTTAGAAAGATGTAAAAAAAAAAGAAGAAAAAAGTTAGAATTCAGGGCCTTTTGAGTCTATATATTTAAATCCCAATCTTAAACAAGATGGCCCTGAATTGATCACCTGAGCATCTTTGCAATGATGAAAAAATTGCCCTCTAGCAAATCTGATTGAAGATGTTTTTAAGTCTTTCCTCATGTAAATCTATGTAAAAACATGCACAATCTCTGCATACAATCTTTGGACCCAGGGGTTGCAGCCATCTTTGATCCCAGGGACTTCAAATGAGCAAACTTGATATACCAGGAGTTAGCAATCATTAATAATAATAATAAAAAACAAGAGAACCTGTGGATGCTCTCTACAAGCTAAAATGGCTCTAATATATCAAGGGCTTTCATCATTAAATTCCTTTCAATACCTTTTTGCAAGTGCAAAACACAACATCACAACACCACCCTCAACTGATATTTAAACTCACAACATGCTAACAATTTAAAAGATTTTTAAGTTTTCCTTATATAAGTCTATGTAAAACATGCAAAATCTTTATATACAAACTTTAGAAAAATTAACAGAAGAAAAAACGCATCCAGGAAACAATAATAAAAATGAAGAATTAAAAAAAAAAGGTTTACCTCCAACGGGATTTGAACCCACGGCCCTAGCTTCCCAGTGTACAAGAAGATTTTTCCATGGTGGCCATCTTGGATGTCACATTTAACTTATTTTATCAAATTTGAAAAACATTCATCTTAGAGGATCATCCATGTTAAGTTTGGACATAATTGACCAAGCTGTTTTTGAGGAGATGATGTTTTGAAGATTATCCCTATATAAGTCTATGTAAAACATGTGACCCCTGGGCCAAATGTGACCCTAGGATCACCATTTGAACAAGCTTGGTAGAGGACCTCAGATAAGCTTATAGTAAATGCAACTATTATACCTCTGGCTCTTGTAGTTTCAGAAGAATATTTTTGAAGTATTTCCCTAGACAAGTCTATGTAAAACGGGCTGGGCCATGTGATCAAAGGGTCACCATATGAACAAACTTGGTAGTCTGGATCATAAGCATATTGCAAATGCAAGACATTAAACCTTTGGCTCATGTAATTTCAGAGAAGAAGATATTTTAACTTTTCCTTATATAAGTCTATGTAAAACATGCAAAATGTTTATATACAAACTTTAGAAAAATTAAACAAAAGAATAAACGTATCCAAACAGAAAACGATAATAAAAATGAAAAATAAAAAAAATAAAAAAATAAACCTCCAGTGGGATTTAAACCCACGCCCTTAGCTTCCCAGTATACAATAAGTAATTTAAAGATTTGTTTATGACAGCCATCTTGGACGAGTCTACCTATTTTAAAAAAATAAATAAAAACATTCACCTAAGGATCATCAATGTGAAGTTTGGTCAAAATTGACCAAGCTATTTCTGAGAAGACAATTTTTTTTTTTAATTTCCCAATGTCAGTCTTTGTAAAACATGTGACCTCTGGGGCGGGGTCAAATGTGATCCCAGAATCACCATTTGAACAGGCTTGGTAGAGTCTTATTCCACCATAAGCTTATAATAGTAAATGCAAAATATTAAACCTCTGGCTCTTGTAGTTTTAGAGAAGATTTTTTAAGTATTTCCCTGTAGAAGTCTATATAAAACGTGTGACCCTTGGGTGGGGCCAAATGTGACCCCAGTTTCACCATTTGACCAAACTTGGTATAGGACCATAAGCTTAGAGCAAATACAAAATATTAAACCTCAGACTCTTGCAGTTTCAGAGAAGAAGATTTTTTAAGTTTTTCCCTATACAAGTCTATGTAAAACATGTCACTGCAGGGTCCGACAAATCCTCTGCCCGGAGCCCGCGGGCTACCAAAAGTCGAGATCCGGACTACCATTTTTTTCTATCTCGCGTCCGGCGGGCTACTGCAAATTTTCTTTTGAAGTAGCCCGGCAAAAAAACAGATTTTAGCTCTAATCCATATCACAAAATCCTGTGTTCCCAGCTAATTAGTCAGATAAGATTACACCGCCACGCGTCGATAATAACACCAATTAATAAGGTGTTTAGATACCACGGGTGATCGGATCAGATCGATTGACAGATTAGTTATGTACAGGGTTTCCCAAAGACCTATATCGGATGTTGCATGCGACATGCTTTAATGCCCGGCGGCGAATTTCCGTCATCCTTTGATCTCCGCGACATCCCTTAAATCCCAAAGCATCATGCCACTTGAAACAATTGCAGTCCTGCGCGTGCCTGAATCTGATTGACAGGTTTATTGTCGCTCCCACTAAATAAGCTATCAGCCAATCATATTCGCGATAGCAGACTGCTGATTACCACCTGTGACCTGACCCGTGACCTGTGTATACACTTAGTGTTGAGTAATTAGGACACGGTGCTTTATTGATGAGGGACATGTGTTGAGTTGAGTAGAGTAGAACAATTGCCGAAAATGAATGTTTATGATCGAGAAACAAACATGATTGTTTCATTCTGCAAGAATTTGTATGTAAGGGCTGTTCCATTAAAACATACCAGTGGGTAGCGGACGGCGATTTATAGAAAATACATGACCCAAAAAAACGTCCTAACTCCGGAATATCGCATCTACAGGTGCGTGGGTAAATCACACACAAAAACAAAAGAGTTGTGGTGAATGGGGGGTATCTGAAATAAATCAATCAAGATGGGTCTCAAACATTTTTAATCAAGATGGGGTGCTTTTCAAGTTAACAAAACACTTTTTTTCCCGAATACTTGTTGATAAGGTGTGTTGCTTCTAAAAATAGAATGAATTCAAGAACGACAACTCCTACGAAATTTCGTACTTCGTCATCAATTATATTCGTACCATTTTACATCGTACTCAATTTGATTCTTACTATCGGTTATTTTTCAGAGGGGAAGTTCCGTGCAGCCGTCGTTGCACGGCCGTTTTTGAAAAAATCGCGCCCAATATTTGGTAGAGTGGGTGGGGTAAAAAGATTTTTTTTTTTTTTTTTAAACTCTTACTTTCTCAATATTGTTATGTTTTTTAAGTACGAAAATATAACAACAAACTTTAAAGTGACACTGTCAAAAATAAAACATTATCCATTTCATTTCAATGATTAAGAGGCATTTTATAATAATTTTGCTTTAGCACCCACATGATTTAAAATATCTTTCTAAAATTTAGTTTAACCCTTAAAGCCTAGATTTAGATCTTTATAAAATGCCTCTAATTTACTTAAAAGGAATTTGATAATTTGTTCTATTTTTATATTGGTAAAACAACAAAGTCAAAAGTCATATATTATAGAAATAATTTTATTGGTAAATCCATTTACATACAAACATGTCCAATAACAGTGAAAAATGTTAATGAGTCGCCTCGAGTCCGCCGCGCGCAAACCGGGCTACCAAGTTCAGTTTCTGGTAGCCCAGTGGGCTACCACAGATTTTAAAGATTTGTCGGACCCTGAATGTGACCCCTGGGGCGGGGCCAAATGTGACCCCAGGGTCACCATTTGAACAGACTTGGTAAAAGACCATAAGCTTATAGTAAATGCAAAATATTAAACCTCTGGCTCTTGTAATTTCAGAGAAGAAGATTTTTTAATTGTTTTCCTATATAAGTCTATGTAAAACTGTGAACCCCGGGGCTGGGCTAAATTTGACCCCAGTGTCACCATTTGAACAAACTTAGTAGAAGAGTATAAGCGGATACTACATGTAATACGTTAGAGATCTGTGCCTTGTGGTTTCAGAGAAGAAGATTTTTTAAAAAATATTTCCTATATAAGTCTATGAAAAACATGCAAAATCTCAATATATAAACCCGTGTGGCACGGCAATTTTTGAACCCGGGGACTTCATTTGAACAAACTGGATAGTTTAGGCACTGGCGATCATTTTAAAAGAAAAACTGATATCTGTCCAGCGGTTCTTGAGAAGAAGATTTTTTAAGGTTTCAACCATATCAGGGGCACAGAATCACTGTTTTGGACTAGGAGCCAGCTGGGCCCCTTGCTTGCAAAAGTTAGGGGCCCAGCTTCAGAATCATTAGCCCAGAGTGTCGCATGTCACTTTATTCAGAGGGTTACATTAAAGTATACTTAAATATACGTATACTAACTAAATGCTACCAATCTGTGGAAGAAAACTTTGTAAAACCTTTAGAGCTGATGAAGATATATTTAATCAATAGAATTATTTATTTTAAAACAAACAAAGAAAAAATCAAACAAACAAATCTTTCATTCCCCAACACAAAGTTTTCATTTTGTAACATGTAGGGCCAGACAGAAAATTAAAAATTACAAGTCAAAGTTATCTATTTAATTATAAATAGTATTGTTAATGAGTTTTATTATAAATGATCACACTGTAACTAGAATATGTAAATAAATATTGTAATAAAAGATTAAAAAAGATTAGATATTATTAAATTAATGTTTTGTTGCTATAAATATTTTATGTTGACATAAGGTTTTAAATTTAATGTATAAGACATTTTCTATCAACATGATTCTCTGCCATATAATTATTATTAATGATTTCTAAAAGCACCGCATTTTATTAATCAAAAGCGCCGCGTTTTAGAATATCCAAAAACGGAAGTGAAACCTATTTATTTCCCCTTCAAATTATAACACGAATTTATGATCATGTGTAAAATAAACACTTATTAATGTATTAGTATAATTACATCGGTTATTATCGATTAGTCACTATGAAGTCGAACTGTGCATGTTAACCTGATGATGTATTAAGCCTTGAACATTTAGATTAATTTCTGTGTTTTATTATTTATTCTATGAATTCTTTCCTGTCTTGTTTATTATGCCATTGTTGTTTTATTTTTATCAGAAAAATAATTGTAACTGATATGTCTTATCCAACTTTATTTGTGTATCTGGTCATTTTCACTAGTGTCGTCTCCTGGATAATCATGCTTATTTCTATTGCATTTTTACTTTTATAATCGATCATAGGAATATAATGCCTATAAATAACCGATGATCGGTTGCAATAGACTGATCGGTACACCACTACTTCATATCAACCCTTGTATTGTGAAAACTGTCTAAATATCAAATGTTGTGTGATGAAAACTGCCTAAATATCAACCCCTGTCAAGTAAAAGCTGCCTAAATATCAACTTTTGTCTGGTTAAACTGCCTAAATATCAACCTTTGTCTGGTGAAACTGCCTAAATATAAACCTTTGTGAGGTGAAAACTGCCTAAAATCTACATTTTTGTGGTGAAAACCACCTAAATATCAACCTTAGTGTGGTAAAAATGGCAGATTATGAATATCAACATTTGAATTTTGAAAAACGCCTAAAGTCAACATTTGTGTGGTGAAAACTGCCTAAATATCAGCCTTTGTACTTTGACAACTCTCTCAACTATGAAAAACTATTATATTTTAACTTTTGTAACGTGAAAACTGCTGGAATATCAACTTTTTTACTGTGAAAAATCTAAATGCCAACTTAAATTCGTACTGTAAAAACTATCTACATATATGTATTGACTTTTGAACTATGAAAACCTTTTACATAAATGAATTATGTACTGTGAAAATTAACCTGTCTATTATTGCCTTAAAAAATATCAACTTTTGAAAAGTTACACAGCATACCCACATGACTTCATCCAGAAATCCCTGACAAAAGTCAAATTTCCCCGATATTATTTTTTTATTATTTCTAAATGTTTTTGTGAAAGTAAAAATTTACCTTAAATTAATATTAAACACTCTAAATTTACATATGACAATATATATATATATACACTGCACTAATGTTATGTTGGCATCTTTCACCCTTTCAACCTAAGAATATAATATATATACATATATATAACCATTTTTTTGGGGGTCCAGAACTCAATTAATTAATATTTTAACCACTCAAATCCATCTTTTACTATCCTAGCTCTGTGCCGGGTGCCTGTGTTTCAACCAACCATTATACCATCTCTTGTTTTAAAAGTAAATCTGACATTTTACATTTTTTATTTTTACATAATATTATGCATATTGACTACTGAATATGGTGCTAAATGAAATTGATTTATATAGAATAATTTGCAAGAAGTTCACAATTCTACATTTCAAACTGAACAAAAAGTTGTGTAAGACAGTGATACATTGCAGGTATGTAAGTTCACAGATTTTAAAGTCAGTTAAAAAGAAGTTAAATTTAAGTTTACTTACTGATCCACGTACGCTGCATCGTGTCTGACATTCCCTGAAATTCCAGGTGGGGACCCAACTTTACGTATCTGGTTCACTTCCTCTTCATACGTGTCTCTGTTTGGGTCAGTCACATGATACGACGACATACCAACTAGGTCTGGATTGTCACCAAACTGGTCGTGCATGTTTCTCTGAAATGATGTAAATTATTATCAATCTGCAATTCAATTTGTTGAGCTAAAAGCAAGCCCATTGCTAGTGTGTTAAAATACACGTTTAATGCTCTTTTGAAATTTTTCGTATTGGCGAGCATCAACATGCAGTTACATAGAATGTCAGAATAATAAAAAAAAAACTGCATAGGAGCCAATTTATTAGGCTAGCCCATTGCAAGAGAGCATGAGGATGATATATCGACTGGTTAAAATGGCATTCATACATGTAACAATTGAAATAAAGTGATGTTAAAATGTCCTCATATATTATTGACAAATAATTTTTAATGGGAAACATCAATGCAATTATCATATTTATTTTCATTTCTTGATATTAATAAATCTGTCTATTTTCAAATCCAATTCTTGATATAAAGAATTTAGTCTCATGATTTCTTGATATCATGAAATTGATTTGTTGATATAAAAAAATGAGTTCTTGATATCATTTAAACAATGCATTTCTTGATATAGAAAAATGCATTTGTTGATATAAATAATTACAATTTGTTGATATCAGTAAATCAATTTGTATTAACCAAGAAATACATTGATATGGCGTCTCCATGGCCAAATGGTTAACAACGTTGCGTTGTAAACCTTCACCTCTCGCCGCTGAGAGTTCGAGTCCAACTGGGAGCTCGACTTGTAAGTGAGGAAGTGTCGATTCTTACAGATGACGGGAGGTGTACAGTACTGGTTCTACCCAGGAAAAGTGGGTGGTCTGCCTCCACCACAAAAATCGACCGTCAACATTACATGTGTTGAAACGGACGTAAAACACCATACAAACAAACAAACAAAAAATTTACGATAAAAAAAAAATCAAATTAATTTCTTGATAGATCAAAAAATTGAATTTTTGATATCAATATAAAATATTTACTGATATCAAGAAATTGAAAAATGTTCACATGAAAAACAAAAAATCAAAGTATTACATTAATATATGAATAAAAAATGTAATATGCCTGAAAATCGCATAAACCCCAAATCCCTCAGAAAAAAGAACTGAATATTATATAGTTCTTTTTTCTTTTCCTTTTTAAATAAAAGACTATTTTTGAAAAATGCTGCACTCATAGAGGTGGTAGATAGTGGGAAAAGGTGTGTGATTTTGTGATACATAAACAAATTTAACATACCATGAGGGCTTGTTTTTTGTATGCTCTTTTCTGCAGGCTCATTTCTTTTCTGCGAGCTTCATTGTGCTCTTGAATGCCTGAAGCAGCCATGGTGTATTATCTAAACCTGAAAATATATTTAGTTACATGCATCAAACAATTGTTCAGACAGCTGTATAGCAACACTATCTGTAGAATTAACTGAGAACAAAAATTGTGTCCATTAGACATGGATGTCCTGTTTTAGCACGGCCAATCAAACAAACAAATTTAATAAAGTTAAGTTCATTTTTAATGTTGAATGACCTTGTAATTATCTGTATAATAATAATCCGGTATCTGCTTAGACATGCACTGTTAATGCCATTAATTATAATGCCATTAATTAAGTATGTAAGAATTGATATTGGTGTTGGCAGTAGTCTCGATCATCCAGACCTCTCGCGAGACTTCTCTCAGTCAGCTTGAGTGTGTCTGGATGATAGAGACTATGTTGGCAGAGGACCGAAAGCTTTACATCCCCTAGGAAAGCATACTTAAATTATTAATAATACATTGCCCAATACTACGGGACTGCGGTTGAAAAATCAGGTAAGGACACCACCGGGAATTGAAACCCTTTTGGTGGAATGGCAATTATGCAAATCACTCAGCCAATATGTTACCCGTTAAACTATATAACAGTGTATTTACCATATATATTTTATGTAGTAAAAACTAGCCCGCCAAAAAACGGCAAAAAATGCATTGCAAAATTGTTTATCAAAAATCCATCCAGGTGTTCAGGTCATATAATAATGTATGTGCCAATTAAAAGTACAGATATTTTCATGGGTTCTTAAAATACCTGCGATTGAATATGCGTAAAATTAATTACGAATTGGTATCTCCTAATTCAATCTCATATTATCTAAAATTTTGGGGTTTGGCTGATTAAAAGCATTTATATGTGTCTATAGAGTTTGGATTCTCAAGATATGAAAGTTATTACCATATTATATACCTCATCCTCAATAGGTTAAGAAACATTGTACACAATGTTGTAAAATTTGACTGTTGTTGACGGGATTTTGGTTCAATTTTGGAGATATTTTTTTATTACATTTTCATCAGTGAAAGATTGGGATTTCTCAGTGAAAGAATATTTATAACCACTTAACTTAATCTGAACACAAAAATAACTAACTGTGATGCTGAGTTATGTTGTCAATAAAGTGGTGTTTTACGTTGATGACATCTGCAGTTAAAGTTCAATAAAGTGAACAATTTTGGTTAAAATCATGCTGATTTAAATTGTAATACACAGATTATTTAACTGCTTTGTTCAATTATGGAGAAATCTTCCACTCGATGGTAGATGTGTTTTTAGAACCATACGTCTCTCGTGAAGGATTTCCCTATAATCGATCCCAGCAGTTAAATAATCTCTATATCTTTTAAATTACTTTCAATTCAATTAAAATTCAATTTTATTGAGGTAAAATATCTATATACAAGTTATAACAAACAAGTGATAAGATGAGAAAATAAAATTACAGATAAACGTGAACAAAAATTTTAAGAATCTAAATTACTATCTGATAATTATCAAATATTTTCTATATTCGCCTATTCTTATACTTTATCCTGTATCTTTTCTTTTTCTTTTACGCACACCTCAAACTGACAGCCTCTTCAATATGATGAATATGGTAGAATGTAATTAGAAGAAGAGATAGTGAGGCAAGCCTTTTTTAAATTAATTGACTGAAGTCTGTTTATTAATTTAAGTATTCTCTTTCGGAGAAGTAATGCATCGTCAACCTAATAATGTAAATATACTAAGCACAACATACATTATTTAGTAAAATACCTGATTTAGTAAAACTGTTATATTTACCTAAAAATACGCCTAGTAAATGACAAAATCAGGACAAAATCAATAACTTACCTTAGTTGGTTGCCTAGCACGCGATTCCGACACTTTATTTATCTTTAATATTAAAGAGCTCTCGATTTCAAGGGGCGATCTCAAAATATATTTAAAAACAACGCGCTAGTTGGTGTCAGAATGAATTAGCCGCTGTTAAAAGCGTTTATATGTGTCTATAGAGTTTGGATTCCCAAAATATAAAAGTTATATATATACCTCTTAGCCAGTAGGTTTAGAAACTGCTAATTGCATTAACTATATTAAACACCTCGAGGACATACCTTTTTGAATGGTATTTTACGTCATTTTTAGCAAATGTTTGCCCATATTCTTTGTACTTGAGATAGACCACCCATTTATTTGTTTAAAAAAGATAATTGTTCATGTTCTTAATACCGTCGTATTTGTGTAGGCTATAAACATGTAGATGTAAGTTGCATGTGGAAAATGACCCTTCAATGGCCAGATTTGCTTTAAAAAAAAAAGGTGGGGTGTGGTGAAATACTCCCTCCTCAAACATGCAAAACAATGTTTAAACGGCTTTCAGTATCAATCTGTCTTCTCCTCTACAGCACCCTTCGATTTAGAAAAAAAAATCATAAAAAATCAGTCAAAATAAACTACAACATGAGATTGATACACCATGAAGCCAACCCCGAATTCCGAAAATACCAAACATTGTCATTCATTTCACTAAATACCGTCCCCCACCCCCCCCCCCCCCCCCCCCCCCCACATAAACTACAACATGAGATTGATACACCATGAAGCCAACCCCGAATTCCGAAAATACCAAACATTGTCATTCATTTCACTAAATAGCGTCCCCCAACCCCCCACCCCAACCCCACCAACCTCTCTATGTCTGTGAACGCATCGCCGACATGAAGTTGTCGCATGTCGCTGTCGCTGTTCAAGATACGGTGCCAGTCTCAAAACACAACAGCGAACATGCATACAGTATGCCCCCCCCCCCCCCCACCCACCCTCCATCTCTCTCTCTCTCTCTCTCTCTCTCTCTCTCTCTCTCTCTGAACGCATCTGTCGCTGTTCAAGATACTATCTATGTTGTACTGCCAACTCTTTTTTCAAGTGTTACAGGCAGAAATGAGTGCGCGCCGTTAGTAAGAAGTGAGGGGATAAAAATTGACAATAAAGGGTTTTATTATCAATAGTGAAAAAGGAAACAAGATGTGTTGGGTTAGGTTAGTGAGACTAAAAAGTGAAAGATAAAAGGTGAAAGATAAAAACAGTGCGCTGGCCTAGTACTGGATTGTAGCCACAGGCTTCTTGAACGAATCAAGATCAGGGTCTGGGATGGTTACATTGTGACTTGGCAGTTGATTCCAGAGTACAATCGAGTGTGGAAAAAAGGAATATTTCTGATAGTCTTTGGAGACTTGGATCTGCCTAAAGCTTAATTGGTGCATTGATTTTGTCATTCTGAGGGGTTTCTGAATATAATTAGGCAAATTAATAGCATGGCCATGGTAGATCTTAAAAAACATAACAAGTCTTGCATCAAGTCTCCTGTGTTCAAGCGTTCTCCAGCCCAGACTATCCTGCATAGCAGTGACACTTGAGTAAGGCGAGAAGACTTGCTTTACCCATCTGATGGCCCGTCTCTGGGTCATTTCAATTGTATTAATGTTGGTGATTGTATAAGGACACCAGACTGTTGATGAATATTCCACTTGTGGACGCACTAGAGTTTTATAGGCAAGCTGACGGACCTGTTGTTTTTTAGTGGTGATATTTCCTTTTAGAAAGCCAAGTGTTTTATTTGCAGTTGTAGAGATCCTGGAAATGTGGACGTTCCAGCTCATGTCAGTTGATATATCCACGCCAAGATATTTTGCATGTGAGACAGATTCCAAGATATGGCCATGGAGATAATATTGATGCTTTATAATGTTTTTAGATTTTGAAATGTGAAGAACCTGGCACTTAGAGGGATTGAATTCTATATCCCATTTATTTTCCCAGATTTCAAGCTGATGGAGATCTTGTTGGAGTGTGTTACAATCGGAAATTGTATTGATGATTAAGTAAACTGCTGTATCATCAGCAAATAGGCGAACTTGTGAATTTATATTGGATGGTAGGTCATTTATGTATAGAAGAAAAAGTAGGGGGCCCAGAACTTACCCTTGGGGCACCCCCTGAAGTTACAGGAACAGCATATCTAAAGTCAAGTAGTACTAAATCTGTTTGTTTTCCAGAGGCGGTGTTATTAATGAGATTGTCAGTTAGTTGTAATAATTGTGTTTCACATGAAAGTTTTTCTCTACGACCATGCTGTAGATCATATAAGATAGTATGTTCTCTGAAGTGTGAGGAAAGGTTAGAAGCTACTATGTGCTCCAGAGTTTTACATAGAATGCAAGTAAGGGATATTGGTCGGTAGTTTGATGGATCACTGGTGTCACCTTTCTTGAATAGGGGGCATACATTGGCCTTGGTCCAGTCGCTTGGAACAGTACCTGTGGACAGAGATTTGTTAAAAATGATGGTAATTATATCTGCTATCTCATTTCTCAGCTCTTTGAGAACAACGGGCTTGACCTGGTCGGGTCCAGCAGCTTTATCAGCTTTTAGGTTTGCCAACAGTTTTAGTACTCCAGGTATTGTGACGTTAATATTCTTGGGCTGTGAAAATTTACAGTATTTTAGTGGGTTTAAGTATCTCAGGTTTATAAGACATGACTGTTTCAAAGAAAGTGGAGGAGTTTTAGAAAAGACTGATTGGAACTGGTTATTTAATATATTTGCCTTGTCAGTGTTGTTTGTTTTTAAGTTTCCTGTGACTGGGTCTTTAAGTGGTGATGTACTTTGTGAGTCTTGTTTAGAGTTTTTAATAAGTGAGTACAGCCTTTTAGTTGAGAGTTTACTTTTAGAGGCTGACTGTCACGGCTCTGCAATGTTGAGAATGTTCTCAAGATATGAGTCATGTGACTTTTTGATTTTTGTTTTTATTAGTAGTTTCATTGCCTTGAAAGAATTTTGTAATTTTATATCTGATTTATTTTGTTTTGCTTTAATGTACAATCTGTCTCTTTTGCTAATAAGCTTTTTTATTTCTTTAGTGATCCAAGGTAGGGACATTTTTGAACCAATTTTCTTCATGGGTACGAACTTAGAAATCCCAGTGTTGATGCTGTTTGTAAACTTTATCCAGAGATCCTCAGCTGAGATAATGTCAGAGTCTTGCAAAATTTGCACTTTGGGTGCAACCATGTGGCGTTTAAAATCTGTCCAGTTAGCCTTGTGATAAAGTGGTATATTCCGTGTTGTTTTTTTGAGTATACTGGTTCTGGCATTGACCTCAGCCATGACAATATCATGATCTGATATGCCAGGCAGGATTTGGACTTTATTTACGAATGTGGGATTTGATGTCAATAAAAGGTCTAAATTGTTGTTGTTTCGAGTGTTCATTTACCATTTGCGTTAGATTGTTATCATCAATAATATTGAGTATTTGTTCATAAACGTTTGACGAGTTATAACCAGGTTTTAGAGAAGGAGTGTGTTCTGGGTCCCATGATAACTTGGGGAAGAAATATAAAAATATCGGACAGGGAGCGCAGCATTCAAGGACGACAGTCAACCACAAAACACAAAAACAAACACGCAAACAGACAACGAGGAGGCAAAAGTAATAAAAAATACAAACGACATCACAAACACAAAAGGGTTGACAATAGGGCTACCGCCTTGGAACGGTCAGTGGCAACAAAGGCCACTGGGGGTTTAAACCGGTTCTAGGGTGCACAACACCTCACACTTACCCTACTGTCATCCCATTAAAACAGGACAATGTAAATAAAGAAATCCCCGCCATGATCTAATCTCTAACCAACAAGGCAGCATCAATAGGCAAGAAGTTAAAATCACCTAGGATGAAAAGGGTCCCTTTGATTTTGCGTGCAAGGTCAATACTTTTCTCCAATTCGAGCAAACTCTGTAAGTCTTGTTCATGAGGTCTGTAATATGATGCAACCAGCAAAGGTTTACAGCCATTTACTTGCAATTTAACACATAGGATTTCGCAGTCCGTTTTAAGTTGTGGTTGCTCAGTGGCTAGAATGTTGTTCTTGACAAGGATAAAATACCTTTGGCTCTGTCATTTTTGAAAACTGAGTAACCAAGAGATGTTGGAAATATTTCATTGGAGAAATGATCTTTGGTCAGCCACGATTCTGTACCGGTGACTATGTCTGGTTTCTCCGTGTGCAGTCAATGCTGGAATTCAAGTTTCTTATTTACAATTGATTGACAGTTTGTGTATAGTATTTTAAGCTTTGTTATGTATTTATGCTGTGATTTTGATGTTGGCAGTGGAGTTTTAAGGCTAGAGCTAGTCTGTGGGGATCTGCTGCCCTCCGATAATGAAGAGAAACTATTGTTTGATGAGACTGATAATAAACTAGATAAACGAGACACATTCATATTGTCGCGAATTGTGCATCACCAGGCAAAGGAAACATCATTGTTCACTAGTTTCTGGTAATATTCAGAATCCACGTTTTTACAAGAAATATGAAACCAAAAGTTGCAGTTGTCACATTCTAAAGCTGGTTCATCATCAAGGACTTGGTTGCCACAAGTACCAGAAGGGTAATCTGGGCCTGGATTAAGCTCTGCATCACAGGATATTGATATTAACAGTATTGCAATTAGGGTAGAGATTAGTTTTTGTTGACATGGGTTGGTAGTGGGTGGGGAAATTTTAGATTTGCATTCAATACTGTCATTTTTGTACCGCAGGAAAGTGCATTTTTCCTGGTGAGGTGTCCGGGACTAGTGTAACATCTTGGAGAAACAAATTTCTCATGTGGGTTATAATTTGGAGTATTTGTGAAACAAACACTGGCTGAAAGTACTAGAAACTGTAATAAAATACCTGTAAACATTGTTTTTCTTCTACCGGAAATGGCGGGGAAAATATAAATGTCAGAGATCAAATCGTGAGAGGTAACGACAAAATATCTTTACCTTAAAAAACGTAAAAAATTATCAAGTTATGAATAAAACTCTTAATAAATATGATTTTGCTATAATATTATGCTAGAAAATACGATCCGGAAGACCAGCAACACCGTTTTTCTAATTTTTTTCTACGAGCAAAGTAAAGTTGTTGTTAGTAGTTTGGCGCATGCGCAATTCTCTCAATATACGGTGCCAGTCTCATAACACAACTGTGAACATGCATACAGGATGCGTTATCATGCACGATTTTCAATGTTACCATCAAAACACAAATAAAAACATAGTTTGTTTTTGTTTTACGAGGTATGTTTAAAAGAGTTCGATGGTTTATTTATGATCCCGACTTCAGTAATATGAACAGTAATTAAGATGCAAAACATTTCGCCAATTTATATGATTACAGAGAACATTTGATTATAAAATATAATTTCCAGTAACATGTAGGCAAGGATTTGATCATTCCTTGATGTAGGAGAATACAGCCTCTTTGTTTTCCCAATTTCTAAAAGATCTTTCAAAATTATTGCATATTCATTACATTCATTACATATGTAAATAACTATATAGGTGTTCCGCGAAAGGTACAGTTTTTATAAATTATGCCCGAAAGTATTTATTTGTTACCATTTTAGTTGATCGAATCCAGTTCGTCACCCCATCAGAATGCGTAGCTGTTTGTCCAGTGATAAAAAAACACAACGAACAAGGATGCGCTGACCCTTGTCACAGTAATGTCACTGTGGGTGTGGTTGCAAGGTTCATAGCCCAGCCACTGGCACTGGAACCGCAGATATAATATAAAAAAAACGTTTTTTTGTGCCTAAAAAAAACAAAAAAAAAGATATCCCCCTATTACCTAAATAACACGTAACGATATCCCCCTATTACCTATATAACACGTGTTATATAGGTAATAGGGGAATATCGTTTGTTGTGGGTTTTTTATATAATATCTGCGGCTCCAGTGCCAGTGAGCCCAGCAGATTATTGAAAAATTGTTCACACTGTGATACAAGCACCAAAATTGGCATGCATAGTCCTCTGGAAAATTTTGATAAAGCACGTTAGCCACGTAAAAATTCAAAGTAGTGGCCATTTTTTTAAGGTGGCCGCCATTTCCGGTAATAATACCGTTTCCGTCATATAGTTTGACATAGTTGACCGATCTGAATGGTTTTGGTGTCAAACTATATGTTTTTTACAATACAGAAGCCGAATTTACTAATCTTTAAACCGTCAGAAGCTTTTTTTATACCGTTTTAGTATGTCTCACGCAAAAATACATACATTTATGCACAACATTAAATTAACTGCCTTTTACCTCCACATTAACCATGTTCAGATCAGAAAAAAATCAAAATGCATGGTCATTCTTGTCAGTGTCTACAGTTGCTAGTCTTTGCATTTGCAGCTGCACAAAGCTGTGCAGGGCAGACCAAAACAATAGCAGTTGCACCTGCCACGCCATTCAGCCTTGCAGCCACACTTTGTCAGCTGTTGGCTACTCTGTGCAGTTGTTCTTTGTGTACAGTGTAAGTTGTTCTCCAGTCTCTTCCTGGAACGGATTGCCCATAGCCTTCATCACAGTGTACAGCTTCTCTACTTTCTCAAAGAATACTATATGTGTTTGTTATGCCTGTTCATAGTGCCTGACATGTTCATTTGCATATTTGATCTTATATCCTGCTTCGTATTGTGCAACCAGGTGACTGACTTCAGGACCAGCTACCAACACCAACTGCACCACCGTCAACTTTGATAATGGCCTTGGCTTGTTCGTGAGCATGGTCGATGGCCATAGCTGAGAATTCCAGGCTTGATTTGTGTACAACACATTTTCCATTATGGAATTCCAGAGCCAGCTGGGGATGTCTCTGCTCTAGGGGCATCATGTCCCTGAGATGAATGAGGAGCCATCGTGCATAGTTCACATTGTTGCTGGCAAAGAAGAAGGGTATCAGCTCAGACAGCGCTTGACAGTACAAAGTAAAGTTGGCTTCTCGGAATGCTCGGACCAAGGACAAGATTGTCAATACCACTAGATTTCAGAACTGAAACTGTGGACATTTTGCGTCTCTCACACCAATCTTCGAAACTAAGCACTAACTGGGTATGTTCATTTGCCTCTGTGCAGTTATAAATGTAGGCTTCCTTCAGAAGTTTATATAGACTGCTTGTTGTAACCTGGTGAATTTGCCGTGTTCTAGGGACACTGGAAGAAGAATGAAATGATTCTGCTGTTCCAGAAGACAGTGCTCCTGTCCACCTGATGTTTCGGAGGAGAGTTCCAATGGACGTCAGTGCAGTCATCTCAATATGCAGACCTCCAAACATGATGACAAACTTGTCTTCACCATACTGCTCGGGTCAATGCCACTGTTTTTGCTTGGCTACTGCGTAGATTGGCTGGTCAGCAGCGATGACGGGAACTTGACCTGGGTTAATGTATGCATCTTATCCATCACATGTCGTATTGTGGCAAATGAGTGGGATTGTTCACGAAGAAGAGGTAAACGTGATACAAAAGTGACTTCAAATGTTGGACCCCTTTTCTTGGATGCATGGTGGGCTGACCAAGTGATTTTGACTTCGCCATCTAATGTTTGAGTGAGGCTGACCTTCTGTAGCCAGTCATACTCGTGCGCCAGTTGCAGTCTAGGACAATCTGTGTCTGGGTCAGTTGGACTGTCGACTTTGAGAGGACAAGGATTCTTCCTCGTGAAGAAAGCAGGATGAGTATTGGTGAAAGAGTCAGGAAGTTCTGGGACCTTCTTCACCTTGCTCTCTCTTGCTCACGCTTTTCAGCCTATTGTCTGAGGTTGGAGGCTGGAAGATGGAAATGCTTGATGGAAGATGGAAATGCTTGTTCCATGGAGAGACGTGGTTGCTGTCGTTGCGTTTGTGTTGTGGTCTATGTTATCCATAGCAGCTGTGGTAAACATCCCTTTTCTAAGAAAAAATGGAAAAACCACTCCTCCCTACATGTATTGGTGTGTATATCCCAAATTGTTCAAGTCTCTGCTTGTACAGGGTGACCAGATCTGCAAGACGGAATATCGCAGGACCATCATTGCTTGTTTTTGTCTCAACTATGTTGGCGAGATGCTCTGACAAGTGGATATGCTTCCTTTTCTCGAGACATCTGGCCCTTCTTCTGATTTTCAATTGTTAAAAGGTAAGCCCTCTCCTTATTGTATAGAGCTGTCAAGCAAGAACAATGATTCTTAACATCTCCGCAATTCAGTCTGGCCAGAAGTTCTCCATCATTTAAGTTTCGGGCATACTCATTCAGCTTTTATCAAGCTGCACTGTCGTGGCTTGTCTCAGTTCAATCCCTCAGGGGCCTAGGAATCTTTATGTGAGGAAGCTATCCAGCTGGCTTAGGAAACGTCGGTGGTTCTACCCAGGTGCCCGCCCGTGCACGAAAATTGCCCGGAGGGGCACCTGGGGTCTTCCTCCACCAGTGGAAGCTGGAAAGTCGCCATATGACCGTAGCTGTTGGTGCGACTATAAATCCAATTCAATTCAATTGTCTCAGTTTAGATGTTGGAGCCTCCTTCTCGCATAAGAAACACTCTCTGCTTTCAATACAGGTTCTACGCATCTTGCTGCCTCCTTCACCTGAAGCACTCTGAGTACTAGCTGCCCTTTTCCTCACCCGCTCAAGTTTGGTGTTATTGCACATGAGTCGACAGCTCCTTTGGTATTTTGCATTGTTCCTTATCAGTGTTTCTACTATGCCACCACCTTTATCTAATCTAGCTGGATCCAAAATAATTGGAAGCTGTTTGATGGCTTGAAAGAGAGGAACATTAGTTGCAATCATGGAATAGCCGTCATGTTCATTGCTGCATGAGTAGTGGGCTGGTGGAGATTGAGATTTTAGATCTTCTCCTTTCTTGTCAGTCTGGCAGAGACAACATTTCTCCAGTCAGTTTGAGATTTAGATGTTAATGGGGTCAAACTGGACATCTTATAGGATGACGACTTAAGCACAAGGGACTATCCTTTTACCACCTTGGACCGTAGAAAAATGGTTAGGCACATTCAGGTATGGGATACAACTAGGTTCGGGCATAAAAAAACTGCTATGCACCAAGCCCGATCGTTTATCCAGTGTTATTTAAGTCCCTTGCGATCTGTACATCATCCGGCTAACTGAATCCCCGTTACCCTTGGCTCGGCTCTCCCGCGCTGTCACCTTCTGTCAATTCAGGTGCGGCTATCTAACTAGTACTACATCTAACTAGATTACAAGCTGATGCGTATGAGGATCACAATATAGCATTTGGGACACTGAACTACACTACAACTAAGTCGACACATGAGTCGACAGCTCCTTTGGTATTTTGCATTGTTCCTTATCAGTGTTTCTACTATGCCACCACCTTCATCTAATCTAATGATAGTAGGACGCCGCAGAGAAGTTTTAATGTTGCAAGTTTGTCTTCTCCATGATAGAAAACCTATGATGTGATACCAGGATCATTAAAATCGGATTATCCAGCCAAATTTAAATAACACGTTAGCGAAAATAGTATTTTTGTACCGGAAATGGCGGCCATCTTGAAAACCGGCCGCCATTTTGAAATTTGTGAAGTGGCTAACAGGATTTTCAAAAAAAGTAGTCCCATGCCAATTTTGGTGGTTGCACCTTCGTAAAAGTTTTGACAGTTCAAACTTTGTTTGAAATGGCCCCTAATTTTGGACGACCTTGGATTTCTCCGTTGGTTTTTCCCGGAAGTAAAAGATACGGAAGTTGTTGAGAAAATGTTCCCATCATGCCCTAATGAAAACAGGAAAAAAAAGTTTTTCATTGTCTGCAATTAAATGAATCGACATTTCAACGCCATTTGGAGTCCGCTGCTCTTCCTTTGGACAGAAATGATTTGCCAAGTTATACAATAGACTCTAATCTAAAGGTAAGTTTAACAAAATTCTTAGTAAGACAATAGTTAACATCATTTCTGCCTTTTGTAATATGAGCATAGCACAATGACAAAATGAAAACATGAGCTGGTAACGGTGTCAAAAGGTAAACACGGTGCAGATGTTACGTAATATTGTCTGGCCTATTGTCTGGCAGATCGGCTAGACAAAATAATAAATATAGGAAATAGTAGATAAGTAGATAGTAGATAAATAATTACAGTTTACAGAAGTCTATTTGTAGTTGTCTACTTTGGTGTTAAAAGGCCAGTGTTAAAATTATGGTTTGACTTGAGTCAGAGTAACTGTGTTTTTAGAACAATGGGATGACAATATTTTCCGTGACTGCTAATGATTTACAAATTTATGTGTAATGGCTTCACACATTTTTTCTGATGTCACTGATCAAGTTTACCCGATGCAACACATTCTGAGATGCTCAGGTTTGTTTTTATATTTTTTAGATTCGTCAGTTTAATATTTAAAGAAAAAAGTCAGATTGATAACATTGTTATTAATTATTTTTGTGTTTGATATATCAAATCAGAACAAAAAGCCAGCACCATATCCAAATCATTTGATTGCCTGACCTCTGAACTCTAGTATCTAGATATCTTTCATGAATCATGAGAAAGCATCTGGCTAATTTTCAGATAAAATCTGTCCATTGTAGGGTGAGTTGACATGTTAAATTGTTGTTTCAGTTGTTGCATTGTGTTATACCTAATTTTTCCAAAAACGTTGATTTTTTCCATAGTCTCAGTGGCCGAATGGTTAACGACGTTACGTTGTCACCGCTGCGGGTTCGAATCCCACTGGGAGCTCGACTTGTAAGTGAGGAAGTGTCGATTCTTATGGATGGCGGGAGGTGTACAGTACTGGTTCTACTCAGGGAAAGTGGGTGGTCTGCCTCCACCACAAAAAAATCGCCATATCCAGAGATTTTCCTGCATTTTTGATAGTGGGGCCAGGGGCCTTTTGAATTGGGGGGAAAATGCGTATAAAATCTACAAATTGGGAAAAAGAAAAATCCTACTATATTACATAGTGGGGCTCTTAAAATGTTTGGAATAGTTTCAAAATCAAGCTCTTATACAAGTCTGCAACAAATAGGGCTACATTTAATATAAGATTTTTTTTGTGTTTTGGGAAAATATTTTGCTTTTTTTGGGGAAAGTAGAGGATATTTTGGATTGGGCCTAGAAAAATCCCAGATATATAACCTTACATGTGTTGAAAAATGACGTAAAACACCATACAAACAAACTGTCTTTTATTACCAGGTGTATACAGTTTGTGACATGGGTGTTTTGCCTATTACACCAATAGTTCAGTAGTATAGGAGATGCTTTGTTATATCTGAAACTTACTTTAAAGTCCTGTTATTGCTTTTGACCTACTTAATTTCGGATTGAGGAAAACCTTTTGTACCTCGTTGTGTTTAGCTAATACAAATGGGGAAACAAAACACATTCGTTCATATACATGTAAGCCATAATTATTATGAGGAATAAGCCTCTTAGAAAGATGTGTAAGTTTATAAAGATTACATGCAATATATTTATATTTAATTCTTCTCTCTTCCAATCTTCCTCCTTCAAACCTTCTTTCTTCTGTAGTTACAGTATATATATGTGTAAAGAGTGTCTGTAAATGAAACTTTAAAAACCTTTACTGTAAAACAGCTGCATGTAGCATATATGCTTTA
This sequence comes from Cyrtodaria siliqua, assembly GCA_037043455.1. NCBI lineage: Eukaryota > Metazoa > Mollusca > Bivalvia > Adapedonta > Hiatellidae > Cyrtodaria > Cyrtodaria siliqua. Next base: position 31,069 of record JAWPHD010006074.1, read on the forward strand.
ACTAGTGCGGGCATTTAACCATACTTTCAATAATCAGTCAGCGCTCTAATACCTTAAACAGATACAAGTTTTATAAACTGCTTAAGTTATTAAAATGCCAAATTATTATCTTCCTTTGGTTTAGAGTAGCAGATACTTTTCCCTAATAACCATTTGTAACCTAAATCAGTCATCAAGAATCATTTGCTAATAAATCGAAATAGTTGCCAAATGTGCAGTGTTTATTTATGTCTGAATACTTATCTATAAAAGATAAAATACATCTTCTTCACGATCCAATTAGCAGTAGTTCACTAATTATCATGTTGGAGCCTACAAAATGATTTTTAATGAATTTTGTTGCATAACAGTAGGTAACTTGAGCGGCCTTGCACATTGGATTTCATCCATGCTCATAGAATTTTATTGCATGGTTGTAAAGTTGAATAATCACCCTACCTGGAGAAAATTATATATGGAAAATTCCTGTACAGAAGATAGAATGCATCTAAACTTGAATGATTTTGTGGTAGTAACTGATTGTGGTTACTATCCCATTTTCATTTTTTAGCTCGACTATTCTGAAGAATAAGAGAGCTTATGTAATCACCCCGGCCGGGGTCGGCGTTGGCGTCCCACATCAAGGTTTGCGTATAAGCTGTGTTAACAAGTCTATATCTCTTACATTTCTTATCCTAGCACAAGACCAATTTGTTCATTGTGGCTTCCTTATAGCATTATCTTAAGGGCTGCAATTTTGGTTCCTGTAACCCATGGGGGAACCCAAATTATGATAGCCCATAAAATGTGCCCCATTTCACATCAAATTTTGCGTGTAAGTCTGTGTTTACAAGCCTATATGTCTTACAATTCTTACCCTAGCACAACCAAATTTGGCCATTAGCTTCCTTATAGCATTATAGTAAGGGCTGCTTGAGTAATTTTGGTTCCTGTAACCCCTGGGCCTCCATGGAACCCAAATTCTGATAGCCCTTAAAATATGTCTGTTTCACATCAAATTTTGCATGTAAGCTGTGTTTACAGGTCTATCTCTCTTACATTTCTTGTCCTAGCTGAACTAAATTTGGAATTTTGGGAATTTTATTTCTCTTATAGTATGTTGTAAAGGGTTGGATAAGGTAATTTTGTCTTCTCTGCAAATTCTGAGCTCTCCATGGAACCCAAATTGTGATGGCCCATAAAATGTGCAATAAAGAGGACAGATCTAGGTTTGCATGTAATCATGTATATATCTATAATTTTGGTTTGGGATTTGTTATAGCATTATGCATCTTATTACTTTCACCCATATTGGGGCATGGGCTCCCTCCTCCCCCCACCCCCTCCCTACCCCCCCGCCCCCGACTTCCTCTCTCACCTTTTTTATTTTTTTTTACATATTTCTGTGTTGTTTTAGTCAATTCTTACACATTCTTGCAACCGCCCCTGCCACCGAGCCGCGCCCCCATCCCCCCCGCCTCTCCCCCCTCCCCCCCAGACTTGAATTTTTTTTTTTTTACGTATTTCTTTGTTGTTTTAGTCAATTCTTACACATATATGTTGCCCCCCCCCCCCCACCCGCCAACCCACTCCAACCTCTCACCCCCTTGTTGTTAGTCAATTGTTACACATAATATGTTCCAACCCACTCCCGCCTCTCCCCCCCCCCCCCCCCCCCCCCCCCCCCCCCCCCCCCCCCCCCCCCCCCCCCCCCCCCACTGAAACAATTTTTTTTATTTTACATATTTCTGTGTTGCTTTTGTCAATTCTCAAATATATGTTGCCCCCTACGCCCACGCCCACCCCCACTTGAAAAATCTTTCCTTTTTTTTTTCAATTCTTACATGTATATGTTGCTTGCCCCGCCCCCCCCCCCCCACTTTAATTATGTTGCCCCCTTGCCCCCCACCTCCCCAACACACTCCCGCCTCTACTCCCCCACCCCAACACACTCCCGCCTCTACACACCCCCAACCCCAACTTGAAACTATTTTTTTACATATTTCTGTGTTGTTTTAGTCAATTCTTACACATATAATTATGTTGCCCACTCCTCCCCCCCCCCTCCCCCCCCTCGAAACATTTTTTTTTTATTTTACATATTTCTGTGTTGCTTTTGTCAATTCTTACAAATATTTGTTGCAGCCCCCCCCCCCCCCACTACCTCCGCCTCTCCCCCCGCTCACCCCCACTTGAAACTCTTTCCTTTTTTTTTTTTACATACGTCTGTGTTGTTTTAGTCGATTCTTACACATATATGTTGCAAACTTCCCCGCCTCCAACCCCCCATTTGAATTTTTTTTTTTTACATATTTTTTTATTGTTTTTATCAATTCTTACACATATGTTCTTAGGAGGGAGTTCTAAGCTAAAATCCAGGCCTAGTTTGAACCCTGGGAATTATCCATTCAGATTTTTATTTTTATTTTCAGACACAAGTTTCATCTTATATGGCTATGACGCCCTATTCCCAGTAACGTGTGCAGATAGTGACAATTATGGGCAGCTCATCTTCCAAGTTTCGCAAGCATCTGCAGAACGGTGATGAAGTTGCGGCCATTAATGTTTACAACAACCATAGCGATTTGCGGAAGGGGCTAGACCCAAATTGTTCTTATGGGGATAACTTTCAGCATGAGACGCCACTTCATTATGCGGCTAGGCATGGGATGAAGAGTCTGCTTAGGTAGGTCTCATTCTGTAGGTCTCATTCTGCAATGAAGACCAGTAATATATGAAGTTCTAATGTACAATGAGAAAATATAAATGGATGGGAAATAGTTACAACAGAAATAACAGGTTATCTCGTTCATCGCACGTTGTTTTAATCTCGGCTATGAAAACAATTTTTCAATACACAACAATACATGTATATATTTACAATTCACACATTGCAATATCTGTGAAAAGCAAGAATTAGATTTTATTTAATGACGTAGAAAACTTTGAACAAGTAAATTAATCCACATGTAAATGTATTTATCAATTATCTAGCAATAGTTGTGCAGCTATACAATTCAGATTTTCCTCATTTCCCCGTGCAGTCACGCAGAGGTAAATGTAGTATAGATTACGTCATGCAAATAATACTTAGTTTTACATACAACTTAGTAATAGTAGCGGTTTTCAATATATTTTTCTTTTCGAGACTATCAAGAAATGTACATATGATGTTTAAGAGTTAAATTTGTTTATTGATAATACTACAAAAAGGGCGGTCATTCACCTTTAACGGTATACCAGTGTTATAACATAATACATCTGGCTTGGAATTCACCAACCATTCTTGAGAATATTCTTAGACTTGAGCCCAAGTATGCAAATTTCAATCACACATATTTCTATAAGTTTAAAGGATAAACATTCATAAGAAGCTGCTATGTATAACTATGATAAATTTAATGAACAGCAACTTCATACGATTGTTTATCTATGAAGGTCATGGGAATATTAGTGAATGCAATTTTAGCACTTGAGCTCTTGTCTAAGACTAGTCTGAAGAATGGTTGGTGAATTCCAAACCTGTGTGTTATATATGCGCATACAGTTACATGACACCCCATGTTCTCCAGTTCATTGTCAGGCTGATTGAGTGGATATTTCATTACCTTCTTCTTTCCGTTTGGCGATTCATCGTTTACAGGATAACTATGGAAAAAACAAACGTAACTCATGTTTATTGTTCAGGATATTCCTGTTCGAGCATTCTGGCAATCCCAACAAGACGAATGGACGTAAAGAGACGGCGCTACACTGTGTGTGCATGGAGAAGAATGCACAGTACTATCCTGTTCAGCGTAAACGACTCGAATGCCTCAGCATGCTGCTACAGTGGCGGGGGCCAGAACTTAAAGATGGGGAAGTGGAGAAAGTAGATATGGCTGCCGTTGATGAGGTATTTGGCGACGCTCAGATTACAATAGTTGATAGTACTGATACAGAGTTTCTAGCCCTACACCTTCGTTGTACATGGGTTGGGTTCCCACAAACATTGGAAATGTGCTTGTATTTTAGAGTTCTTTGTTTTACACATGCTTTTGGTCTATTGTTTGGGGCGCTTGTTTCAGCCAAAGGTTTTTTGGACTTTTAAGATAAAATTAATCTACTACCTATATAAGTTATATATCAGTGGAACAGAAATTTTTTAGTGGTAAATAAAAATACCTTACTTTTCAAAATCGGTTGAGAAATAAAAATTTCATGTGCGAAAGTTGATTTTGATGGGTCATTTTCAATGCAAAATTCTGCTGCACGAAAAATTCGAAAAATATATTTTTTTAGATTTTTTACTCAAAATTAGTTTTATATTGTTGGAAATTAGTACATTAAGACACCCTGAAAGTTTTATAACAAAATATCAAGTTTTACTGAAGTTATTTGACATTTTGTAATTTTCTGCTGTCCTACCAACAAGGAATTTACATAGGAAAAGCCCCATCAAAAAATCATTTTGGCTGTAAAATATTTATTTCTCAACTGATTTTCAAAAGTAAAGTAGTTTTATTTACCAATAAAAATGCCAGTTCTAATGATATATAACTGATATAAGTATTATTTAAATTGCTCGAGTTACTGCAGAAAAACCTTTGGGTGAAACAAGCGCCCGAAACAATAGGAGTAGTAAATACCTATTGTACATTTAATTGGCTCTTAAATCTCTGGTGGAAAAAATCTTGAGAGATCGTTTATGTATATTTTACACAATAATAAAGATGGTTTTATGATGAGTGTAATTCTAGTCAAATAATTAGTATTTCATCCAGTGTACCCACTGAAACAAATGATTAAAAAAACATATATTTTTATTTTAGTATGTAACAAACTTAACTGATGAGAAAGTGTTGATTCTTACGAATGGCAGGAGATATAAATTACACAGTACTGGTTCTACCTAGGAATAGTGGGTATCAGCCTCCATCGCAAAAAATCAACCATCATACATAGCCTAAAATGTGCTGGAAAATGACATTAAGCACCAAGCAAATAATTAAACAAAACTGCAGGGCAAAATTATCTTTTTATTGCGTACACATTTTGTCTCGCCCACAATGGTGGGTAGCGAGACATAGCAGTCACTTTTCCGGTGTCGCCACATTTTAAATCAACTATATCTCAACAACCACTGCTCGAATTTTTCTGAAACTTTCTCAGGTGCTTTGTTGGGTCAAGGGCCATCACGTAATGATCACGGAATTACCAAGGGTCAAGATCACATTTTGCGTTATTTTCCCAAAACTTAACCTTGGTTAGGTAAGTTAACCTCAGTTAACTGTATGTGATTGCCTCATTTTCTTTGTTAGCTACTTGGTCATATGTATTGTTGGCATTGGCGGGCATCACTGAACGACAAAAATTACCAAGGTCAGGGTCATATTTTGCTTATTTTCTCCAAACTTAACCTTGGTTAGGTATCTTCACTTAGTTAATTTTATGTGATTGCCTCACTTTATGTCTTTGCTACTTGGTCATACGTATTGTTGGCATTGGTGGACATCACTGAACGACAAAATATACCAAGGTCGAGGTCATGTTTTGCATTATTTACCCTAAACTTCAGTTTGGTTAGGTAAATTAACCTCAGTTAACTTTTTCTGATAACTTTAATTTCTTTGTTTGATACTTGCTCATAGGTATTGTTGGCACTGGTGGACATCACTCAACGACAAAAAATACCAAGGTCAAGGTCATATTTTGCGTTATTTTCCCAAAACTAAACCCTGGTTAAACCACTTAACTTCAATAACTTAACTTCTTATGATTACCTCACTTTTATTTGTTTGATACTTGGTCATATGAAGTGTTGTCTTTGGTGGACATCGTTTAAGCACACATTTAATAAAGGATTTATATAGGCGCTCGACCTGCCACCCAACATGGTTGGATAGTTTTCATTACACTCGTCTTAACATATGTATCAATTTAATATTTAATAAATTCGTCTCTCTGACAAACCTGAGATTATATTTAGAGAAAGAGAGGGAGAGAGGGAGGGGTGTCGATAAAACCAAGAAGATGCCAAATGTACATTACGATTGATGCGATGGTAAGATGTGATGGTCGATGGTAAGATGCGATGGTCGATGGTCAATCGCATCTTATGATCAACCATCGCATCTTAACATTGATCATCATATCTTACCATCAACCTAGGTCGATGGTCGCACCATACTCGAAGGTAATAATAATAGAAAGTTGTAATAGCCGACTTCGCTACTGACTGAACTAAGCCCGCAAGAAGACGGTTTACCACCACTAATAAAATGTAAACCTCCGAGGTGTAGTTCCTATAATAGAAAGAGATCCCTCCTTTTTGATGGTAATTGGCATTATAAAAAGGGGAAAACTGCCCATTTCTGTTCGATTTTGTAGTTGTATGTATAAGAAGCATATTAATAGGTTTTACTGGATCACTGATGATCATTTTCGAAATTTCGACTCCATGCTTGCACTTTGTGAGCATCACCTGTTTAGTAAACAAACAAGAACTTTCTTACTTGTGACCCCACCTTTTCTGGTGATTCTTCAAGCGGAAAATTAGTTTTCTATATGAAAGTAACACTGCTGCATTATCCATACTTGAGGTGAAGTTGCAGCAAATCATTAAAGAGACGCAATGTCATGTCAATCTGGAAATGTTATCAAATATTAAAGTTAGCCTTTCGATTTATTAATCCAGTATCATTTTGACATTAAATCTGCATTCACATATTTAAATACAATTTTGAGTTTTCAATTTTCCTTCGTTATTCTCCCATATATTTAAATATATTATTGGAGAAATGTAATCAACAGTTAGGCCTAAAAAAAGAAATATGTGTGTTTCTGGTTTCACCCTGTCAAAAAGTTAGGGTAGGTAGGTAGGAAAAAGTTTTTATTTTAGATATTTTCTTTTATATATATTGTTCGCATATATTTTGCCATTTTTGTACTAAGGCAATTTCTTGATAACCTTTGCAAACATTTTGGATCCAGATTAGATGCTAAACAACTCTGGCTAATAAAATTATCATTTGAATAAAAATATTTGTTGTTTGATTGTAATATTTCCTTTTTAGCTCAACTGATCAGAGATCAGCGGAGCTTATGCCGTGGTGCGGTGTCCGTCGTCCGTCCGTCCGTCTGTCCGTCTGTCCGTCTGTCCGTCTGTCTGTCCGTAAACTTTTATTTGTAGCGACTTCACAGCTGAAACTACTGGATGGATATTCATGAAACTTTACAGAAATGTTGCCCATAAAGTCTAGTTGATCCTAGCAAAAATTCATGTTGATGTGAAATCCAAGATGGCCGCCAAAGCTAAAAATAGAGTTTTAAAATACAAGTTTGTAGCGACTTCTTCTTGAAAACTATAAGTGATATTGATATGGGACTTTTTCTAAAATGATCAGCATGACATGATGTTGATCCTAGATAAAAATCGTTTTGATTCAATGTTAAACATGGCTGCCAGCGGCCATCTTTGTTTACATAGAGTTATATAGTAAAAACTTGTAGCGACTACTTCTCTGAAACTACTTGGCGGATTGTCATGAAACTTTACAGGAATGTTGCTCTTGATGTCTAATTGATCCTAGAAAAATTTCAGGTCGGCCGGAAATTAAAGATGGCCGTCACAGCTAAAAATAGATTTTTAAAAAATAAGTTTGTAGCGACTACTTCTTGAAAACTATAAGTGATATTGATATGGGACTTTTTCTAAAATGATCAGCATTACATGATGTTGATCCTAGTCAAAAATCGTTTTGATTCAACGTTAAACATGGCTGCCAGCGGCCATCTTTGTTTACATAGAGTTATATAGTAAAAACTTGTAGCGACTACTCCTCTGAAACTACTTGGCGGATTGTCATGAAACTTTACAGGAATGTTGCTCTTGATGTCTAATTGATCCTATCAAAATTTCAGGTCGGCCGGAAATTCAAGATGGCCGTCACAGCTAAAAATAGATTTTTAAAAAATAAGTTTGTAGCGACTACTTCTTGAAAACTATAAGTGATATTGATATGGGACTTTTTCTAAAATGATCAGCATGACATGATGTAGATCCTTGTGGAAAATTATTTTGATTCGACGTTAAACATGGCTGCCAGTGGCCATCTTTGGTTACATAGAGTTATATAGTAAAAACTTGTAGCGACTACTCCTCTGAAACTACTTGACGGATGTTCATGAAACTTCACAGGAATGTTGCTCTTGATGTCTAGTTGATCCTAGAAAAATTTCAGGTCGGCCGGAAATTCAAGATGGCCGCCACAGCTAAAAATAGATTTAAAATAAATAAATTTGTAGCGACTACTTCCCAAAAACAATAAGAGATATTGATATGGGACTTTTTCTAAAATGATCAGTATGACATGATGTTGGTCCTTGTCGAAAATCGTTTTGATTTGACCTTAAACATGGCTGCTTTGTTTACATAGAGTTATATAATGAAAACTTGTAGCGACTACTTCTTTGAAACTACCTGACGGATTTTCATGAAACTTTACAGGAATGTTGCTCTTAATGTCTTATTGATCTTAGCAAAATTTCAGGTCGGCCTGAAATTCAAGATGGCCGCCACGGTTAAAAATAGATTTTCAAAAAACAAGTCTGTAGCGACTACTTCCTGAAATCAAAATCAATCAGTAGAGCTTCAAGGTCATTGACCTCTTGTTTTATTTTGTTATTTTTATTTTTTTATAATTTTTATTTTTTTGCTAAAAATATTTAGGGTCGGCGGTGAAAAAGTAGGGTCGGTCGGGAAACCGGAAACACACATATTTTTTTGTTAGGCCTTAGTAATATACAAACACAATTTGCTTTATACACTTCTTATTTATAATTAATATTAATGATTGAACAAATGCAATTTATGTAGAAAAACTAACGGGACGCCGTTATTATTTTAAAAAATTCAAATTGCCATGTGTCCCTTAAATATATGACACTTTAACATTGGTGTATATGGGGAAAATAATTAGTGGTTTCATACCTTAAGTAAGACATACCATAAAGAAAACCTAATGTCGCAGTAATCTTGGTAGAATATATATTTTTCAGATACAAATAGAATGTTCCGAATTTTAAAAAAACATGTTTCTTCGTATTTTTGATGTAAAAAACATGCCATTTAGTGCATTTCTTTGATTTTACCGTGCAAACCACAGCAGTAACACATGGCGACTTGATCTTTTTCAGATATAATTGTGTTTTTGTGGATTTTTGTTTGTTCAGTTCACTCGAACATCTTCTGAAGTGCACATGAAATACGTGATTTCATTGGTAGAATTTAGTTGATCCTCATGAATATTGATTAGATAAAAGGTCAATCTGACGTGACCTCCAAGGCAGTGTTGTAAGATCCTATAAGCGAAGAGTATCAAAGCGTAATTAGGATTCGATTTTAATGAGATTGATATCGGCGAATATTGGCGTTTCCTATTACATTGAAAGTAAACCGAGCTTGTAAATTCCTATGCAAAAAGGAACATTTATTTATAGAGCGTTGCCGTATGATGACTTCTTTTGTTGACTCGGTCCGTACGACACTGAACAACGGAACCACCTCGTTGATTTCCATAATCCGGTATTTTAAATGTTACGGAATCGACGAGGCAATTCCGTTGTACACTGCGCTGAATGGAAACAACCAAGCCATGATTCAGTCATTATTTGCATATTTATATCACTAGTGTAATATATAATGGGTTTATTACGCTCCCAGACCGTAAGTTTTGTGATAACTATATATACTGAAAGGAAAAGAAACGTGACACGGGAATTTCCGCTATATATTGTATGTACAATATGCTGCTGTTAAACGAATGGTACATTGGTGCCACGCGGATTACGACTAATCACACTCAACGCGGGGATTTTATCTCACCGCGGACACACTGATTTGTCCTAATTTGTCCTGGATTGGCGGACAGTCCACTCAACGCGGGGACACTAACTTTTGACCACTGCGACACAATCACCGCGATTCGCCGTGATCCGTATTGATTCGCACACCGCGTATCCCGGTGTGAAATCGCAGGTCGTGACTGTGATTTACCTTCATTATCAATGTACAATTTTGCAGTCAATTTAATGCATAATTAAACAATAACTATTAAAAAATTGAAGCAGAAGACAATTTTAGTTTTGTTATGGGAAAATTCAAATGACTGGATAATGTATACTGGGTCACGATAGTTATATGGCGGTTCCTATTACCGACTTCGCGGTAACTGAACATAAAATTCAATTAGTAATTCTTATACTAGAAACTAGAATTATATTTTAAATTAATCGTTATTTGTAAATGATTTTACTATTCTGTTGTTGATTAATTATACATCGATGGGTTCTTTAGTCAGAAATAATCCGGAAAAAATTGTATCGCAAAGTATTGTGGGTAGCCAATTTATGTCCGTTGAAGAGAAATGCGACTTTTGGACAACAAAAACGAAGAACACATGTTATTAAATGCATTAAAAGTTTGAAATACGTATACGAAATGTATTCATTGTATTTATCAATTTTATTACATTTTTTATTTATCGCTGCTCTAATTTCCCCCGCAAACCTATCACAGAGAATGGTGGCGATTGCTTTCTTTCGAGACTGGATTTTGCAATCACGGCGATTTTTAAGTTTGCGGGATTCCCCGCAGTACAATCGCGGGGATTTGTGACTTCGATTGAAAAACGGCCGCGGGCATGCTGCGAAAAAGTCGTAATCCGCATGGCACCAACTGTACATGGCTACGGAAGATCTTTCCTTTCGGAAAAAAGACTAAAAAAACATGTAACACAGCAAATAGTATTCCTGCAATGTTTTATTATTGACATAGTACGCGTTTGGCTCAAGCATGTGAGCAAACTTAGGATGCAAAGTTTTGCAAACTCTTTATGTTAAATACAGTACTGAACTGGCTCAATTTTTCAAAGAGGAATTTTAACATTTATGAATTTCTTGTTACAACGTGTACTGTGATTAAAATGTCTACAACATCACAGTTGTGAGCTTTCTCTAACTGCAACTTTTTTTTACAAAACATCTTGGGATTTCCTTAGAATATATATAGAATATATAGCTGAAATTCCCGCGTCACATTTCTTTTTCCTTTCAGTATATATATTTTTACATTGTATTCAAATTAAATTGAAAACTTATATATAGGGATGTGATTATAATTATGTTTTTTCACAATTCAAACAGGGAAATTATATTGGTTGAAACTAAGCATGTTTCCAAAGTGCCCTATGAGTCAGTTCCTTTGTTTGGTAGTATCATTATCTTGACAGTACATGTAGCTCATTAGTATATTGTGTACTAATCAATAACTTAAAAAGTATGTACTTCGATCAAAAATCAAGTACATCTAAAGCATTGTACTCCTAAGTGAATTAGTAATGTGCTTAAAAAAATTGCAGAGTCATCAAGTTTTTACATAATTTCATTGTAAAATTAATGACTTAAATTATGAAGGATCAGAGCTACAGGTTGTTACCATTATGCACATATCAGTGTTTTACTCCACCGGTGGGAGAGGGGGAGTGGGGTGTCAGTGGGGATACCCCGAGGATATAACATCGCTGATGAACCTGGTATCAAATTGGTAGACTCTAATGCCTATGGAATTAAGATGTACAAGATGCTTGCGCCTAGTGCAGTAATTACAAAAGGGCAGGCAGATAACAAAAAAAAAAAGATACATTAGGTCGAACAAAACTTTTTTCTACTTCTACTTTTACTTTTGTTATAGACTACACCAGATAAAAAGAATGAAAAGAATGATGCATTAGGTCAAACAGAACTGTTTTCCTACTTTCACTTTCGTTATATAATTCATGTAGATAAATCTTAAGTGTTGGAAATTATTAGCATGGTTTATGCCTAAATCTGACTGATACTGTAGTTGTTTTTCTGCTAATATCTTTTGAGATGCCAAATTGCAATTCTTCGAATAATTATCGAAATTAGCCAAGGTCGAAGCACATCTTGCATACAATGGAAACTTGATCAAAACAAAAACACGCCATTCCGTCATTGATCTCGGATTCATTCAAAACAAACATGGCATTTTGAAATAAAAACAGATGCACATCTATTCATTACGACATGCGTCGATAGTCTCTTTGCCTATCAAACAACGCCGTTAAATTGCCACAATTGTTTAATTGCCCTACTTGTTTACAAATTGATTTGATTGAATCGCCATTGTTTCACTTTACCACGTGGTAGTGAACGGGAGTTGTTTCATTGGCTGATAAAAATACATCGGTTATTAGATTGGATAATATGGATACAGTACTAGGTCAAGTGTTGCGTCATGCTTTTTAATTACTGAACAGAATATTACCTACGACACACCGACCGACATACAAAGCGACAACACCATCTCAATAACTGATGTGTATTTCACACTAATCTGGCGCGTGACTTACTTCCTGCATAGAGGGGCTCGTTACGGGGGTATATTTCACACGGTATACGCATTCTAAAGACCGCCCGTCTTCAACTGAAGATTGGCACCCCAAGAGTTTCTCGGCCAATCAAATTTTGATAAACTTTCAAGTGGGAGGGATTAAACAATAACGAACAACACGGGTCAGCTTTAACAGGTCAGTTTTATGACACTGATCAGTAATTGCTCGCGGCGAAAGCGACGGGTGGTTAATAATTACGCAATTATCAGCAAACTTCACAGTCCAGGCAAATTTTCCCTTGATTTTTATCTAATAATGAAACGTCCATCGGGCAAGTGACGGACAACCAGATTTACGAAGGTCACCTGCCCGCACCCAAAACCCACTTGCCCGGGGCGTCGGGCAACCATATTTTTTCGGAGCCCTGACATGGCATTATTTTTTTTTTAACTCGGGGCATCCAGTTACCGGTAGTTCATATTTTGCATATTTGCAAATCATTATTAATAATTATTTAAATGTTTCAAATCAGATCGATTTTGCAGTAATCCTAATTGTCGGTTATATTGCATTAGTAATCAGGGTCCTCCACAGAAATTGTTTACGGGATAGGTGAAATTAAATTTGAATGTCATGGGGTGGGTGTGCGAGGGAGGTACCCTTCGGGTGACCAATATTTTAGGGATCATAATTTGTTTAGATGCAATTTGAAGTATATTTCAACTGTAAATGAAGGGATTTTTAAGAAGTATAGCCTGCAAGGAGCTATTTATAGAAATGTATAATGCATTTTGGAGATTGGTGTTTTTAAGGGATAGGGCAGAGAGCTAAAGGATATGGAGTTTATTAAGAAGTAGGGGAAATTAGATTTAGAATTAAAGAATAGGGGGAATATGCTCTTAAATGGCCTGTGGAAGACCCTGAGTAATATATTTAAACCTATGGTAGAATAACATTTTTTTTTTGAAAACTCCATGTTTGATAATCTTTCATTTAAATATATAGAGGATATTTGCTGTTTTGGAGTAAATAACATATTTTATTTCATCGAGAAGTGAGAAAACTTTATATTTTCACGAATGCATGAGTGCACGAGTGAAAATATAAAAGTTTTTTAACTTCGAGATGAAATAAAATGTGTTATTCACAACAAAACAACAAATTTTCTTTTTATTTTCTGATTTTACAAACAATTATTTAAGCAATTTCAGTAACTAAACCGTTTTATTTCACTGATAAAATACAGTATTTCATTGCTTATCATAAAATAAATATTATTATTATATAAAAGAAGGTTTAATGTCAAAATGATACTGGATTAATAAATCAAGGTGTTAATTTTAATGTTTGGTAACAAGTTCAAGATTGTCGTGTGTCCCTTTAATATGAAATTGTAGAGATATTTTACAAAAGATATCCAACATTCTTTCATGTCACCTGCCTTCAAAGGGCAATTTAGATTATTAAAAAACACTTGCAGTGTTACCCTATTTGCAAATCATTCTTAATAGTTAATCAAACAGTTTAATTTCAAGTAGCTACCCTGCCATCAACAGGTAAATTTTACAACAGATGTACAACATTTCGTAAACTACTGACGACAAGGTATATATATAATGTACATATTTTGAGAATCCAAACTATATAGACACAATATAAACGGCTTTATTCAGCCTGATCAAACCCCAAAATTGGAGCGTCAAATAAGAGTTACCAATTCATAATTCATTTCATGCATATTTAATCATGGATATTTATGAACCCGTGAATAAACCTATACTTTTAATTGGCAGATGTACACATTATGTTTTTAACCTGAACACCTAGATAGAGTTTTGATAAATGGGTTTTTATAGTGTAACACAGTGTTAGTGTTATTTAGTAAAACATATTTATATGATAATGTAACAGGCAAAAATAAGTTCTAATTGTTATTTCCTCATAATTAATATTTAAATGCAGCTATGAAGTGGAAATGAGATTAAATCGTATATTAGCATGTGATATACTTCCAGAACTTCCCTGTTCAGCTGGTAGATTGTTGATTAACTTCTATTTTGAGTAGCTGACCAGATACTATTAGCCTGTCCCAATACAACAAAGGGAAGAACAAAATATAACCCATCAACATGTAAAACTTTCCCTGTAACTGAGAAACATTTAAGGAAAGCCCTGACTTCAAAATAACGGTGTGACCCTTGTATCATTAATTCCTATATTGCAGCTGGACAACATGGCGCTCCACTACGCAGCAATGTCTGGACTCAAGTCGTGCGTAGAAAATCTAGTATTACATGGTTGTCCACTGTTTATGGAAAACAAACAGAGTCACACCCCTTGTGACTGTGCTGAGAGTAGTGGCTACAACGATATTGCCCTGTATCTGGAATCCAAGATGGTGTTCTCAGTAAGTCTTATGTTTAAAGGTTGGCCTCTGTATATTGTGTATCTGATGTTGAAGAAGAGGTCTCAGAAAGTTTGCTGTTATTTTCATTGTAATATTTTAAGAGATATATCTGATGTCAAAGAAGGGGTTCTCAGAAAATTTAATGTTATTTTCATTGTACTATTTTAAGAGCTGTCAGATGTTGAAGAAGGGGTTCTCAGAAAGTTTAATGTTATTTTCATTGTAATATTTTAAGAGATAACTGATGTCAAAAAAGGGGTTCTCAGAAAGTTTAATGTTATTTTCATTGTAATATTTTAAGAGATAATTGATGTCAAAAAAGGAGTTCTCAGAAAGTTTAATGTTATTTTCATTGTAATATTTTAAGATGTGACTGTATCTTGAGTCTTAAAGGTTGCTTGGTAAGTTATTTTCATTTTGAGCTCGACTGTTCGAAGACAGCTTATTAAATGTAATCCCCTCCCTTTTATTTTTTAAGTCCACAAGCGGCAAAATTATTTTCTTTTAATATTACTTGGTTGTTTAATGAGTAATGAAACATAGCCTGAATTAAACAAAGGAGTTATAATATTTGATTAACATGTACTCTATAATTCCAGAATGATGCCAATGAGGGAGACATAGAGGAGATCCCACCAGAGATTGACTCTGAAGAGTACAGCGGGCTTCGCGCTCAAGATCTTCAGGAGGCCAAGGACCAACTCCTGGTTGAGACCGCTGATATGCTCAGTATTCCACTCTTCACTGCGGAGGCACTGCTGAGAAACTATGGTAATTATATACAGAATTTACACAAAGAAAAAGTTCCATTGCATCAAGGAACATGATTTATAGAATTGCAGCTGAGAATTTTGGATGTTTTCGGAAAATTAGCAAATAAAACAATATCAAATTCATGAACTGTTTACAATATGTTTTTAATAAATACAAGTTCTAAATAGTGGTCTTGATAATATTTTGGTGTGACCTCAGCGGGACTGGATAATGAGGTGTTACTGAGTATTGACAAAGATTTACTTAGTCAGTAGACATAAACAGAAAAGTTCAGTAAATGAAATGAAAAAGCATTATTTTTTATCCTTGCCCTAAAACAGTTAAGATCGCAGTGATGGAATCCTTACCTCATAAGTTTTTGATGCAATTTTGGAGACACAACTTTTAAAAATCTGTTTCTATTGGTTAGTTATAAAAAAAACACATGCAAGACAAAATATACTACTCAAAATTTGCTTAGGATCACTTTTTTGCTGTATAAATATCTTGCTGAAATAAATAGCATTATTGCTATTTTACATGAATTTTTTTAGGGCAGAGTATGGTCATGTGATCTCATGACTTGATTCAAATTGTGGAATTGTTGAAGTATCAATGAAATTGATATCGTTATTGTGAATTTATTTCTTAATAACTTCTATGGAAGAATACAAATGATTCTTAGCAAATTTTGAGTAGTATAGATCAGCATTCATACATACTGCTTAACACTTAACCCGCTAAGCACAACTATAATAGCCTTTGCGTCCATTGCAAACCCAGATCAGCTTGCAAGTAACTCACAGGCTGATCAGGGTTTACAATGTCTGGCTGCTGATCAGTCATTTCCCCCAAAACACCCCTTTGTCACACAAATGGAATGGTCTTAATTCACACACAAAAACCAGTCCATTATATATATATGTAGCTAGTTAAGGGTTAATTAAATGCAAGCAGGTTTAAAGTCGAAATGATATTGGATTAATACATAGACTAATTTGAATGCTTGATAACATTTTAAGATTGCCATGTGTCCCTTTAGGAATATGAACATCAAACAAAGTTGTTTTCAGTGTTGGCTTTATCATAACATACTTTTGTTTGAACAGAACATTAATTTCTATTGTCCAGATGTTGATACATGTCATGGCCATATTTGATATGTTTACATATATTTGTTCAAATATTCTGTGATAGTATACGTAACACCTAGCTATAATAAATTAATTGTAGATAATATGCGATAGCTTTATCAGTCAGGGTAACCCTAAGATAACAATCTAGAAAACTTTGCGAGGTTTATCTCCCGTATTGGGCAATCAGACTAATTATGTTTATGAAGTCACCACGTGCGTTTGTTTGTTTGTATGGTGTTTTACGTCATTTTCAACACGTAAGGTTATATATGACGGTCGTTTTTTTTGTGGTGGAGGCATACCACTCATTTTTAGCTCTACTGATCAGAGATCAGCAGAGAGATCAGCAGAGCTTATGCCGTGGTGCGGCGTCTGTCGTCCGTCTGTAAACTTTTTTGTAGCGACTACTCCTCTGAAACTACTGAATGGATTTTCATGAAACTTTACAGAAATGTTGCCCATGAAGTTCTAGTTGATCCTAGCAAAAATTCATGTTACTGTGAAATCCAAGATGGCCACCAAATCTAAAAATAGATTTTTAAAAAACAAGTTTGTAGCGACTACTTCTTGAAAACTCTTAAGTGATATTGATATGGGACTTTTTCTAAAATGATCAGCATGACATGATGTTGATCCTTGTCGAAAATCGTTTCGATTCGACAAACATGGCTGCCGCAGCGGCCATCTTTGTTTACATAGAGTTATTTAGTAAAAACTTGTAGCGACTACTTCTCTGAAACTACTCGACGGATTTCCATGAAACTTCACAGGAATGTTGCTCTTGATGTCTAAATGATACAAGCAAAATTTCAGGTCGGCCGGAAATTCAAGATGGCCGCCACGGCTAAAAATTGATTTTCAAAAACAAGATTATGGCGACTACTTCTTAAAAACTATAAGTGATATTGATATGGAACTTTTTCTAAAATGATCAGCATGTCATGTTGTTGGTCCTTGTCGAAAATCGTTTTGATTTGATGTTAAACATGGCTATCAGCGGCTATCTTTGTTTACATAGAGTTATCTAGTAAAAACTTGTAGCGATTACTCCTCTGTAGCTACTAGACGGCAGTGCTCAAGAAATAGGATAGCCCGACGCCCGGGGCTCCTCGAAATCCATTCCGGGCCTTTCTCATTTTGCAGACGAGGAGCCCGTCGGGCCTGTCTTAAAAACAAAAAAAAAAAAAAAAAATCCCCCAAAAAATCAGTTTTACTGGATCTCAAGCTCAAGTTCCTCAAGACAAAATACTCCCATGTGTATTGTGAACTGTGAAAACACTTGCAATAAAGTAATTAAAATGTGTTATACACACATTGAAACAATAAAAAGTTCGAATATTTTGCCTGGCTTCTTGTCGGCAGTTTGTCACAACTTTGAGGTCGACAATTGTTGACATAAAACTCATTATTTTGCTATTAGGGTTGTGTTTTCTTTCCTTTGTGATAAGAAATACCGTTTTTGTCATTAAAAACACACTAATGCATGAAAAAAAATTCGTTATTGATGGTATTTCGATTGAATGTTTGTGAAATGTTCGGGCCGTAAAAGTGCGGTGTCATAGTAGTTCGGATGGTACATAATTTCGGATTTTTTTTTTTTTTTTTTACATATTCAAATAAGAAAAACTGTCCTTTACAGATTCAAATAAGAAAAACTGTCCTTTACAGATACATGTTGGTGGAAAGAAAAATATATATACTGTATATGTATAAATACAGATATCAAGTATATTTCTATTCATTATTTAAGGTGTAAGGAGTTCCTGGAATCCTACTTTTAAATAAATTCTAGTCTAGGCTCCTAATTCTTTACTTGGAGAAAGTGGTGACAAAAAGAAAAATATAGCCAGAGGAGGCTCTGATAGTCTTATAAAACCTGATTAAAAATTTGGCTCCAAGTTTAGCTCCAGTTTCACCAAGTCGGCTCTGATTATTATCGTTTGGCAAAAGTGCTAGTACTCTCCTTTGCATTGGTTATAAATTACTATGTAATATTCTATTCTAACATATTTTAAACGAAATGGTAAATAAGTCCGTGGCCAGGGAGCATAAAGTGGTAGCAAAAAGAAAAATCTAGTCAGAGGAGGTTCTGAGCTTGATTAATACATACGTAACAAATGTGTGCTATAAAAGTGAATAAAGACACATTTCCAATAAGAAAAAAATATTGGACCTTTCCATTTTAAATCAGGGCCTGTCCATTTCAAATCAGGGCCTGTCCATTTCAAATCGGGGCCTGTCCATTTTCAGAAGCAACAAGCCCTGGGCCTGTCTCTTAAAATAATTTTCTTTGAGCACTGGACGGATTTTCATGAAACTTTACAGGAATGTTGCTCTTGATGTCTAATTGATCCTAGCAAAATTTCAGGTCGGCTAGAAATTCAAGATGGCCAATATGGCTAAAAATAGATTTTCAAAATACAAGTTTGTAGCGACTACTTCTTGAAAACTATAAGTGATATTGATATGGGACTTTTTCTAAAATGATCAGTATGACATGATGTTGATCCTTGTAAAAAATTATTTTGATTTGACATTAAACATGGCCGCCAGCGGCCATCTTTGTTTACATAGAGTTATATAATGAAAACTTGTAGCGACTACTCCTATGAAACTACTTGATAGATTTTCATGAAACTTCACAGGAATGCTGATCTAGCTATCAAAATTCTATCGGTACAGCTTCAAGGTCATTGACCTCTTGTTCCTGGGTAGAAACAGTACTGTACACCGCCCGCCATCCGTAAGAATCGACACTTCCTCACAAGTCGAGCTCCCAGTGGGTAGCTTGTCTAATGTTTCAAAATGTTGAGATAAAAGTCGCTGTATACCTTTCATATTTGATGATATTTAAGGCAAATTAATATAAGCTACAGCTACCAAAGGAGTTCAAAGAGGAGGTCTGAGGCTTGTTCTTTCCACATGTCTTATTTCCTTAGGTTGATATTCTTATATCATATACTACTCAAAATTTGCTAAGGATCACTTTTATTCTTCCATATAATTTTATTAGAAATTAATTCACAATAACGATATTAATTTTTATTGATACATCAACAATTCCACAATTTGAATCAAGTCATGAGATCACATGACCATACACTTCCCTAAATAATTTCATCTAAAACAGAAATAATGCTATTTATTTCAGCAAGAAATTTAGACAGCAAAAAAGTGATCGTTAGCAAATTTTGAGTAGTATAGATTGATTCTGTTTATAAATGTCTTAAAAAACATGAGTAATAATGAAAATGGTATTGCACAAGTTATACTGGAGTTAAAGTTCTCGGGCATGTTTTGTTTTATGAACATGTTTATGTTTATTTGAATCGAAATCAATACACAAAAATAGATATTTACAATTCACACATTGCAATATCTGTGAAAAGCGAGAATAAGATTTTATTTGATGACGTAGAAAACTTTGAACAGGTCAATTAATCCACAGTTATCTGGCAATAGTTGTGCAGCTATACAATTCTGGTTTACCTCATTTCCCCGTGCAGTTGCGCAGTGGTAAAAGTAGTATCTACGTCATGCAAATAATACTTATTTTTACATACAACTTGATAGCGGTTTTCAATATGTGTTTCTGTCCGAGACATCAAGAAATGTTCATATGATGTTTGAGTTAAATTTGTTAATTGATAATACGACAAAAAAGGTGGCCATTCATCTTTAAAGACCCTAGGGGCAACGCATTATATAGGATCAATGATAATTCATCGGACGTGCCGTGGGCCAAGGTTATAACAAATGTTGAAGGGGTTAATGTTCGGAAAAAATTTGATGGAGTTTCGATGATAAAACTACTCGGAGTGGGAATCGGCTACGCGAAAAGCTCTCGGCGTAATTACGCCACGATACTTCGTAGACAAACTCGGAGTTCGTAGAGTCGAAACTGCACCGGTAAAAGGTGCAACTTTTTCTAATTGCAGTCATTTTAATGCATAATTATTCAATAACTTAGAAAAAATCGAAGCAGAAGACAATTTTACTTTTGTTTTGGAAAAGCGGATGTGGCAAAATGAATGCCTGGATTATGTTTACTGGGTCATGACAGTTATATGGCGGTTCCTATTACCGGCTTCGTGAGGACTGAACATAAAATTCAATTAGTAATTATTATACTGAAAATTATAATTATATTTTTAATTAATCGTTATTTGTAACAAATTGTTTTACTATTCTGCTGTTTATTATTAATACATCGATGGGTTCTTTAGTCAGAAAAAATTGTAAAGAATTCCGGGTCATAAACCCGTTGTTAGTGCCGCCTTGTTAAAAGGTACATACCTGTACATGGCCAAGGATTATGGTTATTTATTTCGTATTTATGGCGTTTTACTTTTGGACAACAGAAACAAACACAACTTGTGATTTAATGCATTAAAAGTTTGAAATAGGTATTTGTTTCGAAATTTATTCATTGTATTTACCAGTGTTGCGCAGAAAAGATGCACTCTGTGTCTCATTGTTTGTACTTTTTCTGGCGATGGCTTTATCAAGCGTGCTGTTGGACAAGTTGAAAAGTTGTCGGAAAATTCAGATTTTTCCCAAATAATGAATCACCACAGGGTTAATTGGATTATAGTAACTTGGAGTGCGAGTGACTTTACAATGGCGTACTTTCGCCGCGTGGATTTGCCGAGTCCAAACACTCACTCCGCGTTGATCGACAAATCGAGTGGAGTGTGGGTTTCGCTTGAGCTGTACTGTAAGCTTGTATATCGAAAACTACACGTACTTCACAAAATGGATTGGAATTTCACACGTCTTTGGCATGATTAGACAAAATCATACAGCAAGGTTCTACAACAATCTTTTATTTCAACAAAAGTATGGCCCTTTTTATACTTAGAACAGATTGGTTACATTTTTGTATGTAAGCCTGTCAACTAAACGTTTTTTATGCCCCCAAGGGCAGCATATAGTAGTCTCACTGTACGTCAGTCCGTTCGTCCGTTCAATCGTGTCCGTCAATAACTCTGACATACCTGGACGGATTTTCAAATAGCTGGGCACAAGTGCTCACCACAACAAGACAACGTGTCACGCGCAAAATCCAGGTCTGTGGCTCGAAGGTCAAGGTCACACTTAGAGGTCAAAGGTCAGAAACACTTCAGGGGACATTTGTCACTTACAGTGACAATTCTTGTTTAAATTTAAATTTTACTTTTGCGTGTGATGATAAGGATAATAGTGTATACACATACAAAAGAATTCGGGCATGTATTATGTTGAATTCTGATTTTCTGTTACTTTTTTGTTATTTTATCAATATTGCATGATTTATAAAATTGCATTGTGTTGTGGTTTAACCACTCATCCACGGGTAACATTAGAGCCATTCTCAGAGAGAGGTAGCTGGGAAAGAGAGGAATCTATAAGGCTATTCTTTCTTTCAAATAGATCCCTCTGGTTCTTTTTATGTGCCCTACAGATGGATGCAGCAGTGGTAGTGCCTCAAACCATTAACAGCATGCATGCAACCACTATACTACCATCTCCCGTCAACAAACATTTAAAAAAGTTGGGATCCAGAAAAAAGAGCTTACATCATATCAACTCAGTTGTGTACCAAGATAATTAATTACACCTTCAGTCCTTTACTGATTATTTCAAATTTATTTCTATTTTAGAATGGTCACGAGAGATGCTCCTGGATGCTTGGATGGCCAATGCTGTTGCCTGTTGTGAGAAAAGTGGAGTTACTCCCCCTGCAAACCTGTTCAGTGAGAAACCTGTGGTAGCCCAGTCCCTGAGCAGCCCCACCTTGTCTCATCCCCCTAGTCCCTTTGCTCAGGTGAGTTCCTTTAATAAAGAGTATTTTATAAGTTAAGCTATTGGAACTTGTCTCATTTTTGAATAGATTAGATAATTCTGTTGCTATTCTAGAACTGCACACCGGGTGAGATAATTATGTGCCAGGCCTTATTTAAAAGAAAAAGAAAAAAACATTTCAGTTTCATGTATTTGGACATTTGTGGACCTGCATGTTTGGACATATTTGGACATTTGTGTACCTATGTATTGGGACATCAGTCTTGCCTATTTCACAGTGTGATATATTTATGTACCCAGTCTATACTTGCCTATTTTACATTGTGATTTATGTACCCAGTCTATTCTTGCCTGCTCTACAGTGTGATATATGTACCTAGTCTATTCTTGCCTGCTTTACAGTGTGATATATGTACCCATCTATTCTTGCCTATTTTACAGTGTGATATATGTACCCAGTCATTTCAAATGGAGGAGGAGCCAGTCCACATGTCGTGTCATCAGTTCTGCAGGTCATGCTGGGAGGGGTAAGTCTCTGAATGAACAGTTTTGTTGTTGCTAAATTGTATAGTAACTCTGTTTCTCCAGTGATTGTGAAATTTCTTACATTTCTGAATTCATGCCTTTTGTTTTGATCTTAATATAAAGAAGGCTTCGATCCAGAAAGTTCATATCCATCTTGACGCCTTATAACAGATATTGTTTTCGGTACCATAAACCAATTCAGTTAAAAGATCATTCTTATTGGGCACTATTCACAATGATTGAATTTAAGTATTTTTTAAAAATGTCACTCATTAAGAAATGTATCACCAACTTTGGCCCATTTAAAATTGGATTAAAAATAGTGTAATAGCTACACTTCATTATATTTGTAAGAGGGCCTCAAGGAAGATTAACATTAAGTTTATTGAGCTTCCCTCTAAATATAAAGACAAAACTTATTGACTTATCTCCATCATTGCAGATACCTGAATGTTAAGATCCAGGAGGGTGGGGTACATGATATAACGTGTCCAGGGTTTGGGTGTGGCATACTGGTTCCTGTGGAAGTTATAGAGAACGTTGTCTCCAGGGATATGGCCCGCAGATATCTACAGTTTGATATTAAGGTAACAGGGAGCTCGACTTGCAAGTGAGGAAGTGTCGAATCTTACGGATGGCGAGAGGCGTACAGTACTGGTTCTACCCAGGAAAAATTGACCGTCATATATAACCTTATATGTGTTGAAAAGGACGTACAACACCATACAAACAAACAAACAAAGTTTTTTTTAACAGGAATGCTATCTATTTATATCAGTACCTATACGAGGATCATTCAGTAAGTTCTGTCACTAACGCGTTTTAACAATTATGTGCTCGTTGTGAGTGTTGATGTTTGGTACCAAATGAAAGAGAGTTTCAATACCATTCCACTGATGGTAAAATGAATGCTGTATCTTTTGTGTGACGAAAGTTATGGATTATTTAATACAAATCACTTATACATACTGAGGCATTTTCGTCCTAAGTTTTTTCAGGTATGTTAGTTGTTACTTTTTTAAATGCCCGTTTTTCTTTAAGTTCTTGTCGAAGACCTTTGAAATTTCTCATACATTACCAGTTATATCTGTGCATTACAAGATTCCGAATTTAAGCATGGTAGATGAAAAGGCATTGTCTTAGAAATTAACATTTTAAGCTAACGTGTAAAATTAATTTAATGATAAATGGACATTAAATGGAAGGGCAGTCTTCTGAAATAGCGTTTTTGGATGATCAATATTTTCACTAAACATTTTACAAAATTCCACAATAATGTGTTAAATATGAAATTTAAACACTGAAGGACTAGGAATTGTAAAAAAAATATGAAAACATATTAAAACTATGAGATTAATTACGACATTTAAAAGATATTATAACATTTCCGTAAACAAAATGAAGAAAATCAGTGTTATTTCTGCTAAAATTAAGGGATATGCATTCACTCATATCTGGTTTGCAGCAAGACCTTTCCGAATTATCCACAATCATTTTCATGGATTATGGGCGAATAATAACAGATGGCGTACAAGAAAATTTAAAAGCATAGAATTATTCAAATATTTTTTACAACGTTTTGTTACAAGGACATTTTCAGAGATGCCAGTATCCAAAAGGTGTGGTAGGGGGAGGTAATTCAGGGTATAAATAACCGGAAATTTTTCATTTTTGTTGTGGAATTTAAGAGAGCGAACCCAGTAGTACTATAAATACACTACTTTATCTCAGTGTAATATCCAGTTCGAAGGATATATGCCTAGTGAGAGAACTTTTTGAAGCACCCTCGTATATAGCGATATGTATCAGTTACAATAACTATTTATAGCGATATCTATTTATAGCCATATTTATAGCCAATACCTATTTATAGCCATACCTATTTATTCAAAAGTGATAATGTAACAGATAATGATCTTGTGGTATGTAATACAATGATATATAGAATAGATTTGTTGGCAAAGTTTTAATTCATAGATATAATAATGCATGTCCCAGTATATCAGGGAGTGGGTGGTGATAGCTTAGGATGAAATACAGCTATACGTTAAATAACCTATACTAATATTGAACACATTATATTTGGTATCCAGCGAAAATGAACACTAAATATTTACATGTAATACACTGATTACAAAACAAGCTATGAAGCTTATTATGCAAATCATTCTTCATGGTGTGAATGGTAGTACTGGCATGGTCTTGACAGGACCCAGTGGAAATCTCATGTGTTTGAGAGGATGACCTCTTTACCATGTGACTAACAACACCGAAATGAGGACTATACAGGTGGTATACAGTACTGGTTCTACCCAGGAAAATGGGGTGATCTGCCTTTACCATAAAAATTGACCGTCATGTATG
Source organism: Cyrtodaria siliqua (assembly GCA_037043455.1). Lineage (NCBI taxonomy): Eukaryota > Metazoa > Mollusca > Bivalvia > Adapedonta > Hiatellidae > Cyrtodaria > Cyrtodaria siliqua. Next base: position 56,412 of record JAWPHD010006074.1, read on the forward strand.
GCCTAATATGTACTAAAAATGATGTAAAACACCAAACAAACAAATACTACCAGGAAACCCTTCATGGCTGGGATAGTAAAGGTGCTGCATCTAAAACGTTCTTGCCTCTCACAGCCGCTGGTTGAATCCCACTGGGAGCTTGACCTGTCAAGTGAGAAAACATTGATTCTTACGGATGGAGGAAAGTATACTTTTACTGACCAGTCATCTATGGCTTAATCTTAAGTTACCAATCTTAGAACGGTGGCCTGGCTGTTATATCACACCCTGATGATTTTAAGAAATTGAGCTGAAGATATGATTTTTTCATACTTCTATGACCAGTTGGCAGTTGGCCCAAGAAATAACCATTTCACATAATGGACACTGGAAAAAACATGGCTTTGAAGTTAATCATGTTATTACATACCTTACTATAAATAATAACACATTTTAGTAGAAAAACTGTGATTATCAGTCCTGTTTCTAAATCCATAATCAGCACACTTGTGCCATTATGGATTATGGAAAATTGGCACAGTAGCAACAGACTGTCCGCACGCGAAGACGTCAACGTCATCAAGCAATACAAATCATCATATTGGTGCGCTATGGCTGAGGAGCATCTGACGTTGACATCTCAAATGCAATTTTCACGCCCAGTAAATAAACGTTTAAAACTTTCAAATATATCGTTAATGCGAAAGACAAGGGAGTAAACCAACTTAACATAAATTATTAATTTAATGTAGATCTAATGTATTTATTTGCCAAATAATTGTTTGCATCTTATGCTACTTGTATGTTTAATGCACACCGTTTTGTAAACATGTCGACATATTTTGTCATAAAAATGCACCGTTTGTTCTTATTCTTCTTCTCTATTTTTAGTAAGGTATGTAATAAAAAGGCAAATATACGGCCATGGTGTGCCTTTTGTCGATAATGGCACACCTAGTTACGGCACTAGGTGTGCCATTATCGACAAAAGGCCGTATATTAACCTCTAATAATGGGGTTCAGGACCATGATATTCGTTTGCAGTAATCATCATCATCTCCATCACTGTCATTTTATGCTCGCCATTCCCCATTCCAACCCGATATGACCTAAGCTATTAAAGGGTTGTATCACACCATTCATTCATATCTTCATTCTAGGCGTTTGTGGACAGCAATCCCAACATTAACTGGTGTCCTTATCCCGAGTGTGGACGTGCTGTCAGGCTGCCAGAATTCGTAGAGAGCGCCGTGACGGGCGTGGCGTCACCGCGACACAGCAAGATTCCTAGCGACACATCACGGGCTGTAGACTGTGGCAATGGGCATTATTTCTGCTGGTATAAGTTGTTCTACAGTGTACCTAGCAAAAAAAGTGGAAAGGAATGCAGCGATACCCTTACCTTTTTCTTTTTATGCCCCCACCACTGAATGCTGAGCGGGCATATCCTGTTAGTCATGTCCGTCCTAGTGTCAGTCAGTCCGTCCCAAAACAAATGTGTGTATCTCCTCCCACAGTTTTCAGCCGATTGTTTTGAAACTTTACAGGATGCTTACCTATGATGTTAAGATATCAGATATTAAATTGAAACTTTGTATATATGATCAACATGAAGTGTAGATGTGCATGACACAATTTCAGTTTGTCTCGATCAATTCCATGCAGAGTTATTGCCCTTGCACTTTGTCAAATTGCTATATTCAACATATGCAATCTTGTGGAGTGAACTTCTTTTAAAGTTTTGAAGATATTGAATTGAAACTTTTTATATGTGATAAACATGAAGTGTACATGCGCGTGCAGCTCAGTCAAGTCCTTGCAGAGTTATTGCCCTTGATCTTACTAAAACAAGTGTGAATTGAAGTTCAGTTAAAATTTATATTGTTATATGGCACCATTCAAATCATCTGCAATTGGTATTTTGCAAAATACTACAATTATGCCCATGATAAACATGAAGTGTACAAGTGCGTGACACAATTTTGGTGCTGCTCACTCACTGCCATTCACATTATTGCCATTGATCTTGCTAAATAATTGTTTTCAGGGGTATTTATCACCTTCAATTTGATAGTTCTAGTTTATTTTGTAGGAAAATATAAGATTTCCTTTTTTTTATGTGCGGAAAATGTTTTCTAACACGTTACAAGTTTGGTGTTATTCTATTTTTCTATTGACTTCCATGGTGAGAGTGTATCATTTGGTATGCTAGTTGCCACAGATCTACGTCAGCAGTTTATCAAATATCTTAACCCTTATTCATAACTGTTGTGTATTGTATATTTTGATGAACACATTTAATATTAGAGCTTAGTGCTAGTAATGCAGTGTTTATCTCGCCTGTATGAGGTGCAAGAAAGCTTTTACAATACCCATTGGCATGGCCATTGTAGTCATAATGGAAGGCATTGGCAGTTCTGGTTCAGGTATAGGTTATTAGATTAATTTGCTGGACTATTCGAAGAATAAGAGAGCTTATGTAATCATGTCGGCGTTGGCATCGGCGTACCACATCAAAGTTTACGTGTAAGCTGTGTTTACAAGTCTATGTCTCTTACATTTCTTATCCTAGCACAAACAAATTTGGCCATCGGCTTCCTTATAGCATTATGTTATGGGCTGCATACGCAATTTTGGTTCCTGTAAACCCTGGGCTCCGATGGAACCCACATTTTGGTAGCCCTTAAAATGTGTCTATTTCACATCAAATTTTGCATGTAAGCTGTGTTTACAGGTCTATATCTCTTACATTTCTTGTCCAAGTTCAACTAAATTTGGGAAGTTTTTTTATAGGGTTGCGTAAATAAACTAGGTTGTAACATTTAATTTTCACCAAAAACATTTATTTGAAACAAACATATTGTTGTTACATCATGGGAATTTTCACAATGAAATCAACATTGTTTACATCACGTGACACACCTTCTTTGACATGAACAGAAAATTGCACCAATCACGAACGAGTATACATTACACACCCAGTATGACTTTACTACACGTCAGTATATTGACGTCTACACGTCATCTACACGTCAATATATTGACATATATATTGACGTGTCTTGTTACATTGAAGTAAATGGAGTTTTGTATGAGTTTCAATAAATCCGGTTACGCTTAGCTTTAACATATGTTTCATAATCACTGTTAGCCATACAGTCTTCACATTTCATATTAGGGTATATATTGATGAGTACCACACATCCACTACATTATTATGGCAGACATTGTCCTCAGTTTTACTAATAAAATTGCCATAGTCAAGTTTTGCTGTTGTCCGATGGCTCCATTTCTGGTAAAAGTGTGTGTTTCATACACTGTGTGTCTATTTTGTCCATGTTTTTCATTACAGGGAGTGTATGGGAGAGGCACATGAACCCTGCAGCTGTGAGAGCCTGAGGAAATGGGTGGGAGAGATCAGCGAAATCAAACCAGAAAAGTGTAAGTTCTTGCTTCTATTTTCTACCTAGCAGATGGTCTTTGTGATAGAGTCACTGGAAGTGTTGTTTGTAAAAGGGTAGACAACTGTAAAAACATTTTATTTGTCCCAGGAAGTGTAAATGCTTATGTGTGTAACCAAGTATATGTTAGGTTATATGAAGAGGTATAATTTAATTGAATTGGGTTTTTAAGGTGCACCAACACATGAACGGTTATATGGCGTCTAACAGGAATGAATATGCCAGGCTCATCCTCCATGTGCATCGAGATAAAGTATGGAGAATGGCCCTAGAACCTTCTCACCTGCAGAGATGCTGCAAATTCTATTGTAGATACTCCATTTACGCTGGAGCCACGTTTATTGGTTTTCTACCACTGTTCTAGTGATTTGAGCGAGATGGCACCTGAAACAATGCAGGGGTCATGATGTAGACCTTCAATGAGCATGAACAAAAAATGATAAAATGAACATGAATTTGGGGGGGTTCTACCCCTCTGCCTACCCCTCCAACGGGATCTGAATGGCCCTATTCTTTGTCCCGGAACCAAACGAGGCCCCTAGAACCACACATGGCTAAAGAGGAGAGAATACAGATACATAAATCCCAGCTCATCAAATTTTTACATGAAAAAGATCCGTCTGGCCTTTCTGGTAGAGAGATCAGTATCAGCTTGACATTCCCACTCGACAGAAACAGCAGTGAGAGTGATTGACTTGCTTGTGGTAACAGCAAAATTACACTTCAAAACCAGTTATCAAAACTCTGTCCAGGTGTTCAGGTCATACAGTGTAAATGTACCAATCAAAAATATAGGATTTTTCATGGGTTCTTAAAATACCATTGATTGAATATGGGTAAAATGAATTACGTGCTGGTAGCCCAGATTCCGCTGTATCATTGCCCTTCAATGGGGCGGCTCTAAATAGCCTAAAATTGTGTTAATGAGCAGATAATTTTAACAATGTTTTATTAAAGTAATGAGTGGGATTGAACAACAGGCAATGCCTGTTTAAGACCTCCCGAAAACAACGAGCAGTAAAACAACAATTCAGTTAACCCATATTCTATGTGTAAAGTCGTGCAATTGCTGTTATATAAACTTGCACTCTAGTGACTAATTTCCAGTAGATGGAAGAAAAACATAGAAGATAGTGCAGCAAACTGTCTATGGTTTAATAATAACAAACTTAAGAACTGACTCAGCTGTAAAATATTGTGTTTATATAAAAATTTATTTGACATATTTCCAGTGGATGGAACGGAACAAGAGAGCGAGACTGCAGCAAACTGTCTATGGTTGGTGACAAACTCCAAAAACTGTCCCAACTGTAAATCTCCAATACAGAAGAATGAAGGGTGTAACCATATGAAGTGCTCCAAGGTAACACACCATCTCCTCTAGAATTCTTACAGCTTTAGTTCATATTAAGGTGTTCAGCTTCTTGAGGGCCTTTAAACTATGATCATTGTTGTATCCTTGGATTGGTTTCAAACAACCCTGTAATGTCATATTCATATGACCAGAATGAAAAGTCCAACTGTAGGAGGCAGTCCTCAGTTTCAAATGAAAGTGCATCTGTGGCCAGGTTAGTAAAGATTCTGCATTACAACTTTCTCACTCCTCATAGCTGCAGGTTCGAATCGCACTGGGAGCTCGACTTGTCAAATGAGAAAGTGTCGATTCTTATGCATGGTGGGAGGTATACAGTACTGGTTCTACTGAGGAAGAATGGTGTGGACTGCCTCTACCACAAAAAAAATGACCGACATATATGTGCTATAAGTGACGTAAAACACCATTCAAACAAACGAATCAGTTGTGCATGAATGCCCATGGTGTAAATCTGTAAGAAAACAACTAAATATCTTTTAGGTCCATGGATGGTATCAGTTATAATTTAAGAGCATATCTGTTGTTCTTTCAGTTTTGTGTGTTTATAACTTTATTTTGATGTCTGTCAATGTCTTAATGTAGCTCGAGATTATATTTTATTTGACTCCAACCTCATCTGGTGCTTCGAATTCCATGATTTATTTCAGTGCAAGTATGATTTCTGCTGGGTATGTCTGGACCAGTGGAAACGCCATAACTCCAGCACGGGTGGATACTTCAAGTGTAACAGATATGAAGTGTCCAAGAAGGTGGACGACAACACAAAAGACGCTATCGTAGAGGTGGGTAACCTGGAGTCACCTGAGTTTTATGACTGAATGAGTGACAAAATCGTGATATTCGCTTCCAGTAAACAGTCACTCCAAAACCAAAAAAGAGAATAGTGAATAATGAGCGAAAGCCACTTCCAGGGCCTCCATGATGCACAACAGCATCCAAGTATGATGTTTCTGGAATTAAACAGGCATCCGCTTCTCCACCTTGACTTTAGAATTGAATTAAATGTTGTTTAATGGCTCATCAACACAGTATAGGTTATTTAGAGCCGCCCCAGAGAGAGGGGAAGGATCCTATAGGAATCCGGGAACCGTGCCCTACTCTTATTATCGAATAGATTCCTATGGTTCTTTAACGTGCTCGGAGGATAGACCGATACATGGGACTGCCCGGTTTACGTCCCCATCCGACAGACGAGGCTAAGGGAAAGTGTCTTGCCCAAGAACACACCGACGAAAACCCGGGGCCTCCGGTTACAAATCTGCCTCCGGTTACAAATCAGTCGCGCCACCGACTGCGCCACGCTAGCCCTCCTTGACTTTAGCTCAACGCCGGCTTGTTCCCTCCCCTACCTTGAGAAAATTGATCATAAATTACTAACATTAAAACGTTACCATTCAAATTTAATGCGGAAGTAACATATGGGCGGTATTCTAGTTAATATGTTCATCATCGAAAAACTTCCTGAATGCAAATAGGTATCAAAAAAAGGTTGAAAACGGGATTCGTGGAGAAAACTGCACCAATTATCGACAGAAGAAAAGTTCTAGCCGGTACAGTTTACACTTTTAAATGATGAAATTGTACAAAAAGTATAAACGTGCCTACATGGAGTCATATTCACTGATTTAAGAAAATATCTCTGTTGTTCTTGTTTATATTAAAGAGGCTCTACCTATATCTTTTTGTCCACCAGTTGATATAAACTTTACTTAATCATAAAGAGGACTATGAAAAAGGTAAATGGCAATAATTTCACCCCATGTAATATGCGTTTTGCTGGGAAAAAACTCAGTATGTAAATATAAATGAAAAGATTGGATTTTTGAAATTGTATTCGTAATTGTTTTAGCCAAGCCGATTGCGGATATTTTCCGATCTTATTCGTTTATAATCAGAACTGTCTCATCGGATTGGCGAAGAGTTCCGATTGATTCGTTTACTATCGGAACTGGCTCGAATAGTTTGTTTTCGTTCAACTGAATCGCACTGCGCATGTCCGAGAAAATCGTAAAAACACGTAGTTCTCCGGCAGGAATGAACGGCAGGGCAGCATTTTATTCAAAATATTGTTTTGCTCATAATAACTTGCAGAAAGGAATACGAACCATGTTTCTTCTTATAATACTCATAAAATATCTTTGTATATAAATGCAGTAATATTCAGTATTTAATATTTTACATTAAAAATTGCAAAGAAAGAGGTAGTGCCTCTTTAAAAAGAATTAAAAATAGCTCATACTCACTTTTGCTGACAAAATTTATACCATGCTTTCTGCGGTTAAAGGCGATAATAGGGCGGATCTAACCTGTTGATTTAGTTGACATGACATTGCTGTGAAAAACCTGTTCTCGTGTGTTTCTCCAGTGATGTTAGTTTTGTGCTTACTTTTTATGCAGTTGTACATTTCTGGACATTCCAACATTTCGGTCTAGAACTGCTAAAACTGGCATTTTGCATTTTTTGATCAGCATTATTATTTGAATCCACTTTCAAGAAAAAAATAAATCAAAAAAATAATGTGTTTTTTCTACAGGCTGAAGAGAAAAATACCAAAATGCAGGAGCTGAACAAATTTGTCCATTATTATTCACGGTATAAAAACCATGAAAACAGCTACAAGGTTTGTTGCACTCTTTGTTTATATTTTATGATAGTTGGTAGCCTAGTGTTCTGGTGGTTTGCATGCTTGCCTCACAATTGAAAGGTTATGCATTGTCAAACTGGCATTAACCATTTTCCCTTTGTATGCGGAATGTAAAAATGGAATAAATTGTTTAACGGCAACATGTTAATTTAATAGTTAGGTATTAAAAGTCATAACAGTGTGTGTGGTGGTGGGTGGGTGGGGAATTCAGAGAAATGTAGGATTCCCCTACCCCCACTATGGAATAGACTCTGTAGTTCTTTACATGCTTCAGTAATTGACTCCAGTACACTGGACTGCCTGGCTAACGTCCGTTTCCTGCGGACAAAACGGGAGTAAGTGACATGCTTAAGTTTTCACTATTTTTTTCAGGCAGGTGCCTCAAACTCATCTGTCACAGGCAAGCATTTTTGATGTGATAAAAAAATCCTATTCCACCTGTTGTTGTGAACAAATATATTAGTCTGTCATTCTTTGATAGGTATGATGGAGACTTGGTCAATTTATCACAGCAGTTGAGGTTGTCTTTATAACTTTTTTTCAGTTTGAAGAACCACTCGCTAAGACAGCCAAAGAAAAGATGTTGAAGTTAGCGGAGGCTGTGACAGATTTAGGTACTAAACATTGGGTATACCGTTTGTCATGTCATAGGTTGATATACATAAAGAAAAGTTAGCTGCAATCCTTTTGTATTGTTACCGAAGTGTCCTATATTAAAGGGATTTCCAAAAGGAAAATTATGAATATGTGAATGTATTAAAATCAATGGAAAAAATACCTTTTCTTTTCATGGTGTCCAATTATGCTAGCACTGCCCAGAATACTTTTCACACTAAAAATCTTGTATTTATACTCCCGCAAACGAAGTCTGAGAGGTGCGTATAAATACACTGCGGTGGGCGGTCTGTTGGTCGGTCGGTCGGTTGAATCTTGTGGAGCAAACTACTTCTACCGTTTTCAAGATATGGATACATGATCAACATGAAATGCAGATGTGCGTAACAATTTTGGTGTGGCTCACTCAGTTCCATGCAGAGTTATTGCCCTTGCACTTATTCAGAATTGCTATATTCAGCATATGCAATCTTGTGGAGTGAGGGCTGTTCCAGAAAAAAATACATAGGTGGGGAGGGAGGGGGAATGCACTTTGAAATTAAGACCTCACATAGAAGCAATTTTACCCCCAAAAGGACCTACCTATAGAAGCGATAAATAGCTCAACGATTATATAGAAGCATTTTTTCCCCCAAGATATTGAATTAAAACTTTGTATACATGATTAAAATGAAGTGTAAAATTAATGTGCATGACACAATCATTTTTTTTTGCTCAGTCAGTGCCATGCAGAGTTATTGCTCTTGAACCTAGTCAAAATTGCTATTTAACATATGCAGTACTGTACAATTTTGATGCGACTCAGTCAATTCCATGCAGAGTTATTGCCCTTGCATGTAGTAAACATTGCTTTATTCAGCATATGCAATCTTGTGGAGTAAACTACTTTTACAGTTTGGAAGATATTGAACTGAAACTTTGTGTACATGATAAACATGAAGTGTACATGTATGTGACACAATTTGATGTGGCTCAGTCAATGCCATGCAGAGTTATTGCCCTTGATCTTACTAAAACATTGTTTGCGGGGTATTTATTACCTTCAGTGATAGTTCTAGTTTATCTATGTAGTTATTTTTTGCAAATCCAAGTAGTCAAAAGCAATTTGCTAGGTGTATCCAAGCAGTTAAAAGCAATTTGTTAGGTGGATCCAATCGGTTAAACACAAACTGCATCTACAATTTGGTATTTTATTTTTGCATAATTCAGCCACACCAATGGCTTGATTTCTGTTTATACCGTTTATCAACCAGGGTATTTGTGCTCTATGTTAAATACCTCTAATGATCAAGATTTGTGTAGAAAATCAAGACAGAAAATGGTACTTAGCCATGACAGGAAAGCTTGATACTACGTGGAACAAAATGAGAATCTGTTTAATGATTTAATTCAGTAGGATCTTCAGAGAGTTTCATTCGGATTTATTGAAAGAGTTTCTCAAAACTAACTGTAAATGCTTATGATTTTGCAGATTGCTTTATAAGATGCTTTACTAAACCTTTTAGTTAAAACGATGCTTATGCAAAGTCTTCTTGGCTGTGATATCACAGCTGTTTCAAATCATATCAAATATAAATTGCTGTATGAAAATGATAGTGTGCCATTTATCGTTGAAAATCCAGCTGCCCGTCGGGTCACAATCGAACGTGTATAAAATGTGCATGGGCTTTGGTGCATTCGATAAAAATGATCACTTAGTATAGCCTGAACATGATTGATACCTTCAATATTTCAGCGACGGCCAAAGATGAAACCAAGTTTGTTGAGGAGGCCGTACAGAAATTATTGAAGGCGAGACGTGTGCTCAAGTATTCTTACGTGTATGGCTATTACTTAGATGGGCCGCCTTACCGCAAAATTGTATTCGAATTCATGCAGGTAATTTTTTTGGGGGTTATAACATTAGTTTTGCATACCAGATAGGCCTAATATCTTGTTTTACTCAAGTGCTGGTGAATCTTACGCCTATCGGTGTGGGATAAAATCATGTGTTTCAATGTTGACGTCTAAATGTTGTAAAAAAATACAAATGTTAATCGGTTACAAAGTTAACACACATAATCACAGTGGTATGGTAGATAAAGAACCTATCATAGGTATACGGTAAGTAAGTGATATTCCTACCATAGGTATAACTTATTTACTGAATGTTCCACCTTTATGTATTTATAAGAGACTGATTTTATGCCCCCGAAGAGAGGGGCATATAGTAATCGCACCGTTAGTCGTTCGTTTGTTCATTTGAAACAACCATGTCTCGGCCATAACTTCGAAAATACTGATGGGAATTTGCATGGTACTTCATACAATTGTTAATCACAATAAGAAGGTGCATGGCGAGTAAGAATCAGATCCTTACTTCAAAGGTCAAGGTCACACTTGGAGGTCAAAGGTCAAATGAGCTATGGGGCATTTGTCACTTACTGGTGACATTCTTGTTTCAGCACAGACATATATGCATCATACACATAGTGAGAAAAACTATGTTCAGCAAATACACTTCTAAATAAATGCGTATATATTTACTTCTATATAAATGTGTATATATTTACAGACTGAGTTGGAAGAATGTACAGAAATCCTCTCCCAGATGGTGAACCGTCTATACCTGCGTACGCCGCGCAAAAAAATCATCGAGCAGTCGCAGATCTGTCACCGGAAAAGGCTGGAGTTCATCACGGCGATATCGAAAGGTCTGGTACCCCCAGAGACACCTCCGGGCATGAGGAAAAAGAGAAGAAAATACAGCATGGATGCGGATGATGTGAGTACTCTTGGGAATGGAGGTCAGCGGGTTTTTTCCCCCACTCATCATTGATTGATCATTTATAAGTCCCCAGCTGTTGAAGCAGGTGGAGTAAGGGTTATGATTTGTCCTTCTGTCCTTCCATGTGTCCATCAGGAATCTTAGGTTATACTCATTCATATTTATTACAAGGTGAGCAATTACTAGAATGTATTCCCCGCTTTGCACCGTTGACGGTCAAACACATCTTGTTGGAATGTGTAGACTTTGATCCTATGTGTCAAAGTACAATGTTAATACTATGAAAGAGTTATTTGAAAATATAGCAGTTTTGCTGTTAGTCTTGTTTTAGATTTCCTGAAAGAAATCCGACTATATAAATCATTATAATATATATATTCACTTTTTTATATACCCATTTGTCGATTTACATATATAGTTTATATTACAACCATATCATCCCTTATTTGTAAATAGTTTTATCTTTATGTATTTACATTATTTTTTAATTACTACTTCATTTCTTCATCTTTTATCAGTTTTTGAGAGCATAGCCGTGGCCAAATGGTTAACGACGTTGCGTTGTATACCTTCACCTCGCACCACTGCGGGTTCGAATCCCACTGGGAGCTCGACTTGTAAGTGAGGAAGTGTCAATTCTTACTGATGGCGGGAGGTGTACAGTACTGGTTCTACCCAGGAAAAGAGGGTGGTCTGCCTCCACCACAAAAATCGACCACATATATAATCTAACATGTGTTGAAAATGACGTAAAACAACATACAAACACACAGATCATCAGTTTTTGCGCTCACTTTGACCTATTTATGTGTCGACGTGCCGTAAAACACCATTCATTCATTCAGAAATCTTGACACTGCAACTCCTCATAATCAGCTAGGTGTTTAGTAACCAAACTTGGTGTGTATTTTAGGCATCATTTGTAGGTGCACATATCACTTGCATTTTTATGACTCATTGATTTTTACCATAATTATGGCACCTTGCATATTGGCCCAAGTGGTATATAGGGTCAAACCTGGTACGTTTGGACACCTTCGTATTCAGGGGCTTTATTTGACATATCTGTGCCGGAAGATTTATGAAATAATTGCGTTTTCAAATGAAATTGGAACTAATCATTTCATTTAACTCTTATTAAACCTTTTGTATGCTTTTGTCGTCACATCTCTGGTACTGTCGGACACTTGTCAGTATTGGACACCCATGATGGTACTCTCGGACACATGCTAAAGTTCGGAAACCTTAAAAGGGCTTTTTAAAAAACGCACTAAACATGGTAAAAGACAGTATGGAGCCATACACAACTATTATTTAAACAAATATATAAACATAGCAAAACACACACCAGCCAATGAATTGCCTCCATTTTTCTGGGTTTGGGAGTGTGGCGATTGTTTCAGATTGATTGACTCAGATTAATTAGATTTATAATAATTCATAAAATTAAATAACTGTTAATTGTTTTAGAAGGTGCTTAAGAAAGGGTGGTACCTCTAGCGTAAAACACCCTCGCCTAGATCCACACGTTTCATTTGAAATTACTAGTTCCAATTGAGTGTATTAAGGTGTTCGATTGTACCATCTATCCGCTATTTTACCAGGGGTATAGTACAGTCTTATTGTTAAATAAATGACTAAACAATAAACACATATACATTTTTATATTTTAATCATTAACTATGTAACTTGGTTGTTCAAATGGATACACATTTCAAAGAAATACGATCAAAAAGATCGAGTAATATAGCAGTTTTGCTGTTATGGTTAACAGGATGCACTTGTATCAAATGTTTGTATACAGTGCCAAAACAGGTTTTTTATGAGGTATACATTATTTGACTAATCAAAAAGTGTGTTACACTTTGCATCATAAAAACAAACTCAATACTAAGAACATCGATTTTTAATTTGTAAGATAATGGTACCACACGTGATTATACCAGGAAGTACTCTCAGGAAGCATTCCCTAGTCAGAAAGTGAAAATTTAAAAATGTAATTTAAATAACTAACCTTTGTCCTTTAGTTTACTTCCCCCTTGATACTAGTACAAAACAGGGTGCAAAAGATGGAAACATACTTCGGAACATTTAGTAATAGTCTCAAAGTGATGCTTATTAGATGCAATTGCTGCACGATTTGCGAACTTATGATCAGATAGTTTGTATTATTGAACTAAACATATTTAACAACATTAGTTGAAAACCAGCTTGAAAACAAATCTGTATCTTGTGACACTGTTAATTAGTGCTCTTAATATCAGGAGGACCTTAGAAAAGCCATCCTGGCATCTATAGAAGACTTTGATCCAGAAAATCCATGGATTGTTGATGCATCGGGACGTCACACCAATGTGGCAGCCATGTTGGATTGGCCGAGTGATGATGATAGCGATGATGATGATCCAGTGCCTTCAAGTACCCACCAAGGTATGGTTACGTCTGTCGGGCGGGAATGTAGACTGGCAGTTCCATGTATTCGATTAATTTACCAGTTCAAAGTTTTCTACGTCATCAAATAAAATCTTATTCTCATTTTTCACAGATATTGCAATGTGTGAATTGTAAATACCTATTGTTGCGTATTGATTTTCGATTTTTATAAAGATTAACATGTTCATGAAACAAAACATGGCCGGAGAACTTCAAACAACATTTGCGACCAGTTAACGACTGATATGCCATCACAGGTGTATGATTAAATATACACCTTTACTGCATCTTACATTGCTATGAGCATGTCTAAATAAATAATTTTCATCTAATTTTATCCCAATTCAGCTACATCAAATGTGTTGAATTGTATGTAAAACCCATTTGAGTGTTCATTGCATCGTAAATAAAGAAATATATGCATTAGATTTGAGTGTTCATTGTATTCTAAATAAAGAAATATATGCATTAGATTTGAGTGTTCATTGCATTGTAAATAAAGAAATGTATGAATTAGATTTGAGTGTTCATTGCATTATAAATAAAGAAAAATATGCATTAGATTTGAGTGTTCATCATGTTCATTGCATTATAAATAAAGAAATATATGCATTAGATAGAGTGTGAACATTTGTAAACATAATGATAATATTCCAAAGTGGGCAGCGAAAAGTCTGATTAAAAATACAAATGTTAACCCCGTTTCCATAATGTATATTTAAACTTAAAGTTCAATTTGGTTTGATTGTATTTACTCTTGTACCTATGTTCAGCCTCCACATCAACCGAGCCTTCACCTGGTGATTGTCTCAGAGAAAACTGCTCAAGGTCTCGTGCCAGGAACCCCCGAACTGGCGAGTACCATAATTTCTGTAGTCTACGCTGCTCAAGGCTTCATAAACAGAGGAAAGAGGAGAATACGCCTGGTAAGTATCTAACTTTCCATTCACAGATACCATCCCCAGACCCCCTTTCAGGGCATGAATATTCCTCGCAATGACGAATGCTCATTGATACAGGAATGAGTAGTAATTCAGATAAATTCTTTAAATAATTATCAATTTTTCCATTCAAATATTACAAAGGACGAGTAACTCGGAAACAAATTTTCCTGCCCTGCCTTTCCTTACTAGTACCATAATTTCTGTAATCTACAAAGATGATATACATAGTAGGAACCATTACAGATTCAACTATCCCCAGACCCTCTTCCCCTCCAACTAGTACCATACTTTCTGTAGTCTACCCTGTTCAGGCCTTCATAAACGAGAACAAAGATGATACCCATAGTAGGAACCATTAAAGATTCAACTATCCCCAGACCCTCTTCCCCTCCATCTAGTACCATAATTTCTGTAGTCTACCCTGTTAGAGCTTCATATACAAGAACAAAGATGATACCCATAGTAGGAACCATTACAGATTCAGCCAGACCCTCTTCCCCTCCAACTAGTACCATAATTTCTGTAGTCTACCCTGTTAGGGCTTCATAAACAAGAACAAAGATGATACCCATAGTAGGAACCATTACAGTTTCAACTATCCCCAGACCCTCTTCCCCTCCATCTAGTACCATAATTTCTGTAGTCTACCCTGTTAGGGCTTCATAAACAAGAACAAAGCTGATATCCATAGTAGGAACCATTACAGATTCAACTATCCCCCAGACCCCCCTTCCCCTCCATCTAGTACCATAATTTCTGTAGACTACCCTGTTAGAGCTTCATAAACAAAAACAAAGATGATACCCATAGTAGTAACCATAACAGTTTCAATCATCCCCATGCCCACTTCTAAAAAGTACCACCATTTCTGTAGTAGACACTAAGATTTCATAAATACTAAACAGAGGGGAAAAGAAGGATGTCAGTGTCATGGAATTTACCATTACCTTTCATCTACTGATAATAACACCCGCTCCATGACCAATTAGTACCTACATTTTTTTAGTCAAACTCTTCATGATTATATAAACAGAGGGAAGAGGAGGGTACTGCATTCTGCCACCTACCAATAGCACCATCCCCATTCCAACCCCCTCCCCAACCTACAAGTATCATACTTTCTGTATTTCTTTGCTGCTCAACATGCTCAAGTTGTCACAAATATAGAGAAAATATTTTAGGTTATTACCACCCTGCAAGCTCTGGAGATGTCTCGATTACAAGTCTTGTTTTGTATTTCAGTATTTATAGAAAGTCAGTTCGATGAACAAATGGATTTCCTGCCAGCTCTGGAGAGATCCCATTTACAATAATTGTTTTGTATTTCAGTATTTACAGAAAGTCAATTAGATGAACAAATGGAATTACTGTGAACTCTGGAGATGTCCCAATTACAAATCTTGTTCTGTATTTCAGTATTTATAGAAAGTCAATTTGACAAACAAATGGATTTCCTGCGAGCTCTGGAGAGTCTCGAATATAAATCTTGTTCTTTATTTCAGTATTCACAGAAAGTCAATTAGATGAGCAAATGGTATTTCTGCGAGCTCTGGACATGTCCCAATTACAAATCTTTTTCTGTATTTCAGTATTCACAGAAAGTCAATTAGACGAACAAAATGGATTTCCTGCGAGCTCTGGAGATGTCCCGATTACAGTTCCTGCATGAACAAGGGGTGCTCAATGATGAAAACAGGTAGGTGTTCAGCGTTTTTTTTTTTTCACCATTTTGGGAATGGGTCCTTGGCCGGTCAAATTGGGAAAAAAATACGCGATTTTTTCTCAAAATTGGGAAAAAAAATGCGCGTTTTTTTCTCAGAATTGGGAAAAAACAGTTTTTGTATTTTTTGTGAAATATTACATATTTTATTGATGATTTACATAATAAAAATATTTTCACAACTGTAATGTTTCAAGTTTTTATTGTACTTCACTGTGTTGTTACAGAATAATTTCCGTGTTTTTGTTGTCTCTGAAAATGTTAACAATGCTGTTAAGTTCATTGTCATTTAGGGTTTGCACCAGATTCTCTGCATATTCTCATGACCGATGAAAGAGTTTCCTGGCCCAGACGATTTCTGTTATTCGTCCTTTATTTAGTATTAACCCATCGCTCACAGAGGCGCTTGTTACATAGTAAAATATACTAGCGGTAAAGCGTTTCGATAACATACAAGCGGTAAAGCGTTTCTGCAACGCATAAACAACATGGCGTCGTCCTCGGGTGACGAGGCTGTGTTTTGCGTTTCAATTTACACAGAAAAGCAGAAGAAACGTACAACCCTGGTAAAAAAAATTATTAAGAAGATTAATCTTAAACAGAACTGGGAAGATCTATAACATCTGTGTATTGAGAATATCCCAGGAGAAAGATTGACGGAAAAACAACTTCGATTTGGGAATTTTTTAGTTGGAAATTGGGAAAAATGGTCAATTTTTTCAATTGGGAATGGGGCCGTTTATCGGTCCCATTTATATAAGGTAAAAAAACGCTGAACCTGTTCTCAACAGGCAGAATAATAAGTCTGTTGAAGAATGAAAATGTTAAATAGGTCTTTTGGTGAATGACACAAGCGTACTAGTCCTCTACCAAGTTACCCTAACGTAAATTTGACCCAGCCACAGGGGTCACATGTTTTACATAGACAAATATATAGAGAAAAATTAAAAAATCTCTAAAGACCACAAGGTCTAACTCTCATATAGCATACGATTATGGTCCTTTACCAATTTTGCTGAAATGGTGACCCTGGGGTAAAATCTGTCCTGCTCTTGGGGTTGTAGATTTATATAATAGAAACATTTTAAAATAAAAATCTTCTCTGAAACAACATGAGCTAGAGGTCTAATATTTTGCATGTAAGCTTATGGTCCTTAATCAAGTTAGTTCAAATCGTTTCAAATTGTTTGGCCCCCACCCAGAAGTCACATATTTTACATAGACCTATATACGGAAAAACTTTAAAATATTTATTTCTCTGAAACCACAGTTATACACTTACTGAACATGAACAGTTATACACATGAACATGAACAGACGAATACAACCATCCAACCAGCATCGGCCCTGTGGTCTATTCCCATCAATGTGAACATAATCCTTGGGTCATAACTGGAAACTGTTGATCCCCACCCTAAAATCATATATACTCGTATTGGGCATGAGCTGACGGATACAACCATTCAACCTCCATCAGCCCTTGGATCATAATTTGAAAACCGTTGAGATCCCACCCTACAACCATATATACACTTAATGGGCATGAACAGAAGGATACAACCAACCAACCACCATCAGCCCATGGGTCATAACTTGAAAGCCGTTGAGTCCCACCCTACAACCATATATACACTTAATGGGCATGAACAGAAGGATACAACCATCAAACCAGCTTTGTCCCCGAGGTCCATTTCCACCCAAGGGGACATATCCTCTTGGTTATAACTTGGAAACAGTTAAGATCTTCATATATACACTTACTGAGCTTTAAGGAATTTGCGATGACGTGCCATTGACTGCATGATCTAATTCTGTTATGAGATTATATGCTTGTTTGACAATTTTTTCAAAAGATCATCAGGTGAACCATTCAGTGCAATTTTCTTTTCTTAGTTAATATCAGATGAAACAGGTGAAACAGCATATTGTTCTCAATTTTAGATCAGATCTGACCTCGTCCGGTGAAACTGGAAGTGAGCCGAGCAGCTTCAGAAGGCCACATGATCCTGATATTTATACACCTTCAGAGAGGCTCGATATTGAGATTCAACGCCTCCTGGAGTTGTCTTCTCTTGGAACTGAGGGTAATTGTATATTGTTGTTTAGTCGAGTATTTACAGTCACTAAAAAGCTATATTTGTCTGGCAGTGTCAAAACCTTTGAGTATAAATACAGCAATTAAAATTTCAAATAAAACATGTTACTATATATACCTTACACCAAAGTTCCCCCAGAAATTTGTCAAAGAGTAATGACATTTTAACATAGGAGTCTTCAGCCACAGAAGCTAACTGCAAGAAAGTTTTTGATAGAAATAGATTTACTTAGTAGTCAGTTGGTATACTGAATCATCATTCAGGTTGTTGTTATTTTGTAATTTTGTTTTGTTTTAATATTAAATGGATAGTGGGTATTGGTAGAATCAAGGGGTAGTGTTTAAAGTTAAGGAGTAGTGGTAGAATTCAGGAGTAGTGGCAAGTTATGTATGAAATTCAGGAGTAGTGGCAAGAACCTGGTAGTGGTAGAATTCATGAGATATTGCAAATACCTGTATGAAATTCAGGAGCAGTGGCAAGTACCTGTATGAAATTCAGGAGTAGTGGCAAGTACCTGTATGAAATTCAGGAGTAGTGGCAAGTACCTGTATGAAATTCAGGAGTAGAGTCGAGTACCTGTGTGAAATTTGGGAGTAGTGGCACGTACCTGTATGAAATTCAGGAGTAGCGGCAAGTATAAAATTCAGGAGTACTGTCAAGTATCTGTGTGAAATTCAGGAGTAGAGGCAAGTACCTGTGTGAAATTCGGGGTAGTGGCAAGTACCTGTATGCAATTTAGGAGCAGTGGCAAGTAACCTGTATGAAATTCAGGGTAGTGGCAAGTACCTGTATGCAATTTAGGAGTAGTGGCAAGTAACCTGTATGAAATTCAGGGGTAGTGGCAAGTACCTGTATGCACTTCAGGAGTAGTGGCAAGTACCTGTATAAAATGCAGGAGAAGTAGTAAATACCTGTATGAAATTAAGGAGTAGTGGCAAGTGTCTGTGTGAAATTCAGGAGTAGAGGCAAGTACCTGTTGAAATTCTGGGGTAGTGGCAAGTACCTGTATGAAATTCAGGAGTAGTGGCAAGTACCTGTATGAAATGTATGAAATTCAGAAGTAATGGCAAGTACCTGTATGAAATTCAGGAGTAGAGGCAAGTAGCTGTGTGAAATTCGGGAGTAGTGGCAAATACCTGTATGAAAGTCTGGAGTAGTGGCATGTATAAAATGCAGGAGTAGTGGCTTGTACCTGAATGAAATTCAGGAGTAGTGGCAAGTACCCATGCGAAATTCAGGAGTAGTGGCAAGTATCTGTATGAAGTTCAAGATTAGTGGCTAGTATTTGTATGAAATTCAATGGTAGAGGCAAATACCTGTGTGAATTTCAGGAGTAGAGGCAAGTACCTGTGTGAAATCCAGGAGAAGTGGCAAGTACTATATGAAATTCAGGAGTAGTGGCAAGTATCTGTATGAAATCCGGAGTAGTGGCAAATATCTGTATGAAATTAAAGAGTGGGGACAAGTACCTGGCAGTGATGAAATTCAGGAGTAGTGGCAGGTATCTGCATGAAATTAAAGCGTAGTGGCAAGTATCTTTATGAAATCAGTAGTGGTGGCAAGTAACTGTATGAAATTGAGGAGTAGTGGCAAGTATTTGTATGCAATTCAGGAAGTAGTGGCAAGTACCAGTATGAAATTCAGGAGTTGCGACAAGTACCTGTATGCAATTAAGGAGTATATGAGCTATTCAGGGCCATTTGGTCCTCTTAATGAAGTCGGAGGGATATATATCTGGAGTTGTCTGCCTGTTCGTCTGTCCATGTGTCCATTACATTTTTCGTGCTCGCTCCATAACTCTCACATCCATGGATGGATTTTTAAATAAATTGGCACACATACTCACCTCATCAAGACAACAAAAATATAGTTTCAAAAGGAAAAAGGAGATTCCAGAGTTCTGATGATGTTATTATGCCTTTAAACTGTACGTTCAAGTATTTTGTTTTGTCAGACATGTATATTCCATTGATTATGGTTTAAAAACCTTTTCCTTCCCCTCAAAGTTTTATTTTTAGAGAAAACTGGTTTCTATACACAGACTTAATTAAGTCTTTGTTTTCCTTTTCCTTTCAGATATTGAAGAAACCAAGAGAAAAATGTCCAATACCAGTCTACAGGACTACTCTACTTCCTCTGGAGAATTAGACAAACAAGTCCAAAGTCGATTTGGTGAGAACCAGTCGACCATTGTGAGCAGGGTGCCAAACAAAAGTGTAGAGGACCTTTATCACCCAGACTGTTCTGGTTGCCAGGGAGTACAGGGGTTATCCCCCTCAACCCCTAGCAAGCACCCTCACAATCATGATTCAAATGATCCAACAACAAGCCTTGATATGGAAAGTTTGAACTTCGAATACGATAGCTTGGAGTCTATGGGAGCATATGGGGGTCCATCGGAAAGACCTGAATTCTCTTTGGGCGACCAATCGGAAGCTCTGACACAGACTGGTTTAGAGGCATGTTCCTTGGTTGATGATGTGAGAGTGGAGGGTCGGATATTACAGAAGTTACTGAACACTGATAGAATAGATAAACCATTTCAGGACAATATACCATCTGGTGCTAACTTCGGGGTAATCAAAGACATATCGGTGTCAAACATTCATGTAGATGACGGTGACAAAACTCGGGACTTCTCAAAGAAGGATCTAAGTAATATATATAAGCCAAAGAGTAAAGCTGCAGAGAGGGGTAATGGGAGGCTTTTTGCGGCAAATACACCAGGAGAGGATGAGAAAGTATTTTCCCTTGTGAGTCCCGAAACAGACTTTTCTGAATCTAGCTCAAGTGAAGTATGGGGCTACAGACCCCAAGTTTTTAAGGAGGAGCTGGTCCATGGACAAACCACGGAAACTGACTCTAGTTTAGACGGATGCTCCTGCGCAGATTTACCCGATCAAAATGAGCATTATGGGCATGGAGACTCCACAACCGAAGCAAGTCCTGTGATTGGTGAAGAATTCAATGTGGCAACAAATCTGATTGATTCAGAAGGTCAGACATCAGCCAATCGGATATCCATAGTTGAGATGACAGAGAATTTGCTGCAGATGACCCTGGAAATGCAAAACAAAATTGACAAGGATCTGAATACTCACCTGCTCCTGCAGAATGAGCATGAATCGACTGCAGCAGACAACAAAACAGATATAACCCACAATGCAAGTTTAGTTACAGCGCCACTAGGTGGCAATTCAGAAAGCAAAGAGGAGACAACTCAGCCATTATTTACCAGAACTATAGACATGTCCGTATTGAGTGGTAATGGTAGTAACTTATTGGAAGAAAATGTACGTGAGCTTGTCGATCGCGACGAGATTTCTGAACCAGTTGCTACAGCAGCAGGTGAAGACGTTGTTAGTGTAGATTCAAGGGAGGTAACTCAGTGCGACAATCAGGAGGAATCCAGATCCACTTATGTATAACTGTTTTTTTTTTTTAACTTGTTATTATTTATATTGTTATGGATGTTTGTATACTATATTCATTTTTCTTAGAAAAAAGTGATAGCCATTCACTGTTACCATGACTGGACACGCCAGTCATGTGAACGTTCAAACCATAAGGAAGCTTGCCTCCAGAATTGGTCCAAAATCTATTCCTGGAGTATTGCTAAATTGTTTTGTAAAAATAGAAGCGACAACTTATTAGAGATTAATAAGGTCTGTTTAACACCATAATCTTAAACATTTATTAAAACGTGTTTACACATTTTAAAAAAAAGCCTCAAAACTGTAGAATCTAGGTGCATTGAGAATGCCAACATTTTGTATCAGTTATTCCAATTCAAATCCTGTAGTAGACTAAGTGATTATTGTTAAACCCAAATATAATTAATAGTTTCAATGATATTTTGTACTTTGTTAACATTACTACAACAAACTTTGATTTTTTATTTGATATTTGATTGGATATATAAATTGAACTAAACAGCGTGCAACTCTTGCAGCAGAACATACTTCTCTCCTCATGCCTAGCATCTAGTTAGCGTCTAGGAAATAGTAATTCATAAATTTTTTGGAGGCATGCCCCTTTAACCCTTAACCTGCTAAGCACGACTATAATAGCCTTTGCGTCCATTGTAAACCCAGATCAGCCTGCGAGTAAAATAAATGGAACGGTCTGAATTCAAAGAAAGAAGAGTCCATTATATATATGTAAGGGGTTAATAATTTAATAAGAGGTAATGGGGTAAATCATAATAATACTCCCTGTTTTAACAAAGGTTGCACAATTATTTTTGGGGCGCTTGTTTCAGCCAAAAGGTTTTTTTGGACTTTTAAGACAAAATTCCACCAGTACCCAAATAAGATGTATATCAGTGAAACACAAATTTTAATGATGAATAAAAATACCTTACTTTTCAAAATCGGTTTAGAAAAAAAAAAAATTCACATGCGAAAGTTGTTTTTGAAAGGGCATTTTCAGTGCAAAATTATGCAATCTCATTAAAATCAGACTCTTTATCAAGCTACGATACTCGACGCTACTAAGGATCTGGCAAAACAACATTGGAGGTGACGCCAGATTGACTTTACGATTAGCCAATCAGATTTAAACCTACAAAATTGCTCGTATAGACTCCTTCACTGCGCATGTTGCGTTTCAGTCAAACGCTGTAGAGCAGTCTACGCTCGGTATTGAAAGAGACAATGTCCGTAACTTTTAGCTTATAAAACACAAAATAATTTCGTTGACAGACATAACACACCAACCATTATTGAATATTTAAAAAAAAGAAAGAAAAAAGATTGTCGGAATTCCAAAAAATGTACAGCTTCTTGGGGTTGAACCCACACTAAAATTACACTTGCAGAACGTCGCAGTAGGCTTCGCTAAGCGGGCCAGATGTACTACGACACTATTTAGAAATAAGTATAAACATGATAAAAGTCGAACAGGAAATGCAGCTTTCACAGAACACAGTAAACCCAAAAACACGCAAAACGACAAATGATCGCGCTCATGATTTTCTTCGTATTCTTGATGTAAGCGCATTTCAATGAATTTATTGTGAAATTTAATATTCACTCGAACATCAACTGAAGTGCATATGAAACGCGCGATTTTATTGGTTGAATTTAGTTGAACTTCTCATGAATATTGATTAGATGAAGATCGATGCAGTATTGTCAGATTCTATAGTGGAGAGATTCAAAGCATAATTAGGATATGATGTTAATGAGATTGAAAATTATGCTGCATCAATAATTTTAAAAAATAGTTTTTTTACAGTTTTTTTATCCAAACTTGGTTTTAATGTGTTTTTCAAAATATTAGGATTAGGACTAACTGATGTCATTTGAGATTTCTTAATTTTCTGCTGTACCAGCAACAAGGAATTACATGGAAAAAAAGCCCCACCAAAAAGTATTTTTGCTGTAAAATATTTATTTCTTTTGTCAGTTTTGAAAAGTAAAGTATTTTTTATTTACTACTAAAAATTCCAGTTCTAATGATATATAATTTATGTATGTATATTAATAAAATTGCCCATGTTAATGCTGAAAAACCTCTGGCTGAAACAAGCGCCCCAAACAATAGTACAAAAATTATCACCCCTTGCAAAAGTTACCTGTTTATCTTTTAAGCGTCAGTGCTGTTTAGATAAAATAGAGTCATAGTTGTAAGATGCCATAAACTGCATCAGACATATAAAGATTCATTTTAAAAGCATAATTAAATCATGTTTAAGTCATAGATTTTATTTCATAAATTAAAAATGTTTCATTTTAAACATAATTATATTTGATAATCATTGAACGTTGAAATTGCGTATTAGCTCATCTGTTTTTGAAAAAATGTTGATGCGGTATCTGCGCCTGCATGCTCTGGTTAAAGTTTTGTATGTAAGCTTGTATCTCGGAAACTGACTGTTGTAATTCAGCATCAATAGAAAACATCATAGAGCCAAGTTCTATAACGCATGCTTTTATTTTAACAAAATTATGGCCCCTTTTATACTTAGAAAAAATAGTATGCCACCACCAGGGAGCAAACCAAGTGGGGTAGAGGTCTTTAGGTTTAAAGCCAATGCCTTATCAACTGAGCTACCGATGCTACTAGAAGAGAAAATGTTAATATACATTTTTCTTATCATTATTTCTTAAAACTAGAAGAACTACACGAATATTTTTTTTTTTAAATGTCGGCTTAAATAATTGGGAGTTTAGGAAGAGCAAAAAAAGAAAATTTTGTAGATGTTTGGTTTGTTTTGATGAGTGAAAATGTGTAAAACAGACCTCAAGATTGCCAAGTGTCCCTTTAAAGAAGAAGTGATATTTGCTTGATAGGTTAACGTTAGGGATAAATCCACATTTTTAAACCAGAAAAGCCTTTGAAAGGTTTGTTTGAATGGAAGTGAATATATTCTGGTTATCAATGAAATTGATATATAGGGGCCACATCTCTAGTCGATCATGCTTTCACATTATGACCCGGATTGGAAGCCACATTTATAGTGCATTCATGCTTACACATTATGTCCCATATTGGGAGCCACATGCTTACACATTATGTCCCGGGTTGGGAGCCACATGCTTACACATCATGTCCCGTGTTGGGAGCAACATTCTTACACATTATGTCCTGGGTTGGGAGCCAAATGCTTACATTATGTCCTGTGTTGGGAGCCACATCTGCAGTGCATTCATGCTTTATACACATTATGTCCTGGGTTGGGAGTTGCATGCTTACACATTATGTCCCGGGTTGGGAGCATCATTTATAGTGCGTTCATTCTTACACATTATGTCCCGGGTTGGGAGTCGCGTGCTTACACATTATATCCCGGTTTGGGAGCCACATGCTAACACATTATGTCTCCGGTTGGGAGCCACATGCTTACACATTATGTCCCGGGTTGGGAACCACATGCTTACACATTATGTCCTGGGTTGGGAGTCACATGTTAACACACTATGTCCCGGATGGGGAGCCACATGCTTACACATTATGTCCCGGTTTGAAAGCCACATTTATAGTACGTTCATTCTTACAGATTATGTCCTGGGTTGGGAGCCATTTCTGTAGTGCATTCATGCCATATACACATTATTTCCTGGGTTGGGAGTCAAATGCTTTCACATTATGTCCCAGGTTAGGAGCCACATGCTTACACATTATGTCCTGGGTTGGGAGCCACATGCTTACATATTTTGTCCCGGGTTAGGAGCCACATACTTACAGATTATGTCCCATGTTGGGAGCCACATGCTTACACATTATGTCCCAGGTTGGGAGCCACTTGCTAACACATTATGTCTCCGGTTGGGAGCCATATGTCCCAGGTTGGGAGCCACATGCTTGCACATTATGTCCTGGGTTGGGAGTCACATCTGTAGTGCATTCATGCTTTATGCACATTATGTCCTTGATTGGGAGTCACATCTGTAGTGCATTCATGCTTTATGCACATTATGTCCTGGATTGTGAGTCGCATCAGTAGTGCATTCATGCTTTATGCACATTATGTCCTGGATTGGGAGTCACATCTGTAGTGCATTCATGCTTTATGCACATTATGTCCTGGATTGGGAGTCTCATCTTTAGTGCATTCATGCTTTATGCACATTATGTCCTGGATTGGGAGTCGCATCTGTAGTGCATTCATGCTTTATGCACATTATGTCCTGGATTGGGAGTCGCATCTGTAGTGCATTCATGCTTTATGCACATTATGTCCTGGATTGGGAGTCGCATCTGTAGTGCATTCATGCTTTATGCACATTATGTCCTGGATTGGGAGTCACCTCTGTAGTGCATTCATGCTTTATGCACATTATGTCCTGGATTGGGAGTCACATCTGTAGTGCATTCATGCTTTATACACATTATGTCCTGGGTTGGGAGCCACATGCTTACACATTATGTCCCAGGTTGGGAGCCAAATCTTTTTCAATAGCACCCATATTTATCAAGTAAGTTGCTTTTAACTCGACAGACAATAATCCAGATCAGCTTATTCGATAGCATACTGTCCATCATCGTTCAAGCTATAACCTTTCATATTGGTTAATGATATATTATTTTCAGCAATTTCGCCTAATGGTTTGTTTCATTAAGATCTTAGATTGTTTGTCAATTAGCAAAATCAATTGTTGTCATTGCAGATGATGTAAATATAGAAATAGGTGAATTTCAGCTGGTTTATCCAGTAACTACAAAAAAGGTATTGAGCTATGGCCTTATTAAACTAGAATGTTGATATCATACAAATTATTGAATATGTTTGACAATTTGATGGTAAAATTAGGGAAGTTTAGCTGATTTTTATGCCCCCACCACCGAATGGTGAGGGGGCATATAGCGTTAGCCATGTTCGTCCTTCTCCCCGTGTGGTTGCCGGGGTAGAATACAAACACTGCGAATCCTGCTAGAGACAGAGGGGTAGGACCCCCCCACTTCATGTTCATTTTGTCATTTTTGTAATCATGCTCATTCGAGGTCTTCTTCATGACACCGCATATGCAAATGTGGAAACGTGGCTCCATCGTATATGGAGTGCCTACAATAGAATTTGCAGCAACTCTGCAGTTCTGCAGGTTAGAAGGTTCTAGGCCCATTCACCATATTTTATCTAGATGTAAATGGAGGATGAGCCTGGCATGTTCATCCCTGTTTGGCGCCATGTAACCTTTCTTGTGTTGGTGCGCCATAAAACCCCAATTCAATTCAATGTCCGTTCTTCGGTCCCGAAAAGTGTGTGTGTCTATCTCCTCCCACACTTTTCAACCGATTGCTTCGAAACTTTACAGGATGCTTACCTATCATGTCAAGATATGCATATCTTTTCGGCGTCAAAATCGACACAGTATTGCTGGAGTTATGGCCCCTTTTTTCGACAATTTTTTCGAGAAAATATCTTTTCCCACACTTTTCAACTGATTGATTCAAAACTTTACAGGATGCTTACCTATGATGGCAACGTGTGCATATCATTTCGGCGTCAAAATCGACTCCGTTTTACAGGAGTTGTGGCCCCTTTTTCGTCAAATTTTACATAAAAATATCTTGTGTGCCTATCTTCTTCGACACTTTTCAACCGATTCCTTTGACATTTTACAGGTTGCTTACCTATGATGTCAAGATGTGCATGTCTTTTCAGCGTCAAAATTGAACCAGTATTACCAGAGTTATGGCCACTTTTTACACTGGTTTTTTTCAGTGGGGGCATCCGTGTACCATGGACACATTTCTAGTGTTTTTTTTGGTTTCTCCTTATACTTCAGTAAGGCCCCTGAATTGACAGGAGCCACAGAAATAGCTTACTGTCATTCCCCACCGAAGGTAGAACTACTTCCCCAATGGAAACTGGAAACCGAATACCGTGGTTGTAAATTGAATGGAGATCGAGAATATCTTATACATTTGCAGTAGTCCTCTTCATCTCCATTATTGCCATTTTTTGCTCATCAACTTTTGTATTCATGGCTTGTCTTGCTTTTTAGATTTTGATTGGTCAGATTTTTTACATTAAATTCTCCACATTATTTATTTGTGATCATTGATTGGTCATCTATGAATTGAGCTTTTTTTTCCATAGAAATCGTCTTTCAAAATGTTTTGTTTTAATGATAATGTGTTTAAAAAATATTTATTTTGCCATTTTCTATATGATATATGTATATGAATTGTTCAAATGTAAATCGGGATTGAAAAGAATGCTTAAAGCTTTATATAATGAGTGTTATGTAATGTGTAGACGGGTTCTGCTGCAAAAAGACATAGTCTGCAGCCAGAAGACAAAGTCTACTATATTCTCGAAACTTACCCACCGAAAATTTATGCTCAAGCTCAAAACTCAAATATTTCTTGAACTTTTTTCAATGATTTTTTTTTCGCAAAACTTTCGGGATAGTTGTAATTGATAGTTGTTTCTGTTCGTGTCAATTTTCAGGTCATTCCATGACCGTTAAGAAAGATTTTTTCAAAATGTTCTGGCTGAGCTAGAGTCTGAGATTTCGACTAGAAAGTTTTGAGAATAAGGGGCAGGGTCTACTATAAGTAGACAGCATAGCTTTGACAGCTTTCTTGCAATACGCTTATTTGATATTTTGTATTTATATACCTATTATTTAATTGTTTGAATATTTATAAAGAAACAAGTCTCTATTCACTTTATAGTGCTTAGATAATAGTATTATTACTAATTTCATTTATTGATTGATATATGGTGGAGTTCAGTGTTTTGTACACTTATTTGCTTGTATATTTTGTTTTTGTCCCGTAAAAATTTGCAGCAACTCTGCAGTTCAGGGTGAGAAGGTTCTAGGCCCATTTTCCATATTTTATCTCGATGTACATGGAAGATGAGCCTGGCATGTTCATGCCTGCTAGGCGCCATATAACCTTTTCATGTGTTGGTACGCCTTAAAACCCCAATTCAATTCAATTGTCCCGTAAAGCTGCAATAACTGTGTGTGTGTGCCAAACTTGCTTTTGTTTTATATACTCTTGTAACTAGAAAATGGCATTTCGCCAGTCATCTCACGTGCTTCTTGTCCCGTGTGGTTGCCGGGGGCCCCGTTTGGTCACGGGGCAAAGAATACGGCCACTGCAGATCCCTTTGGAGGGGTAGGCAGAGGGGTAGAATCCCCCCAAATTCATGTTCATTTTATCATTTTTTGTTCATGTTCATTAAAGGTCTTCATCATGATCCCTGCATTGTTTCAGGTGCTATCTCGCTCGCATCAAAAGAGCAGTGGCAGAAAAACAATAACGTGGCTCCAGCGTAAATGGAGTTTCTTCGATAGAATTTGCAGCAACTCTGCAGTTCAGGGTGAGAAGGTTCTAGGCCCATTTTCCATATTTTATCTCGATGTACATGGAAGATGAGCCTGGCATGTTCATGCCTTTTAGGCGCCATATATCCTTTTCATGTGTTGGTGCGCCTTCAAACCCCAATTCAATTCAATTCACGTGCTTCTTAAAACATACTCTAAAGAACTTGACAAAAATCCTACACTGCGATTTATTGACGTTCACAAATTTGTGACTATTAAATTGTGCATAACATGTTGCAAATCTAGTAGTTTGATTTTAAACCGTCGAAAATGTTGTTGAGAAAAACTGTCAAGAACACTGAAATGCTTTAGAAAAGGATTAACCAGTATTGAATTGTTGGCTTTTGCGACAGTATTCATAATTTTGATAGAGCATCATCACAATAAACTGACCAATCAGTGACTAGAGATTTTACACACCTTTAAATTCTGATAGGTGATAAACTCGGTCTTTATCCTAGATGTTCAACCAAGTTTAAAATTAAGGTATTTACTGTGTAATTATTTTGAAACCCTGCACATGTCGTGCGCTTTTATGCAAATTGATTCAATATAAGTGTCTTTGAAAATTGAATCTTATTTTATTTTACTATATAGAACCTAAGGATAAAAACTGAGTAAAACAAATTTTATCACATAGTGAAAATAAGGTTCAATCTCAACATTTTGGTAATGGAAAATTATGAATATCAGTCATTCATCAGTTGCAAATTATGCTTAACAGCTACGCTAACCCGTCGTCATTAAACAAAATTTGCGACCATTGAACGACTGATATACTGTCGCAAAAGTCAAAATTTCGATACAATTTATCCTACAGTAAAAAGTATATAATGACATAATCTTGGAACTAGTCTTTTCAGGGTAATAATTTGAATGAATGAATGGTGTTTTACGGTACGTCGACACATAAATAGGTCATATTGTGCGCAAAAACTGATTGAAGATGAAGGAATTAAGTAGTAATTAAAAATTAATGTCAATATATAAAGATAAAACTATTAAAAATAAGGGATGATATGGTAGTAATCAGTTGAAGTAATGCCTTTAAAAAGCAGGAAATCGAAGCTTGAACAAATTGACTCTGATTTTTGTCTAGCCCACTTTTATGAAGAGCTAACCATAGGGATCATTATTATCAGCGTCAACACTTGTTTAATTTTTTTTTAAAGCATTTTGCTTGACTTTTTCAAGAAATGGCGAGCTATTCCACTCACCTGGTGACTCCGTCGGCATTACTTAATCCTTTGCAGTAAGCTCATATATGTCAGGAACTGCTTGACAGAATTCAGTGAAACTTTACAATGTATTCACTAAGAGGAACTCATACAGACCGTGCCATAGCTTTGTTACGAATTTTAACAGAAGTATGATCCTTTTTCAGTTTAGTCTAATAAATAGACAAGGACTCAAAGTCGAGAGTGCTGTTACCCGACAGCTCTTGTTGTCAAAGCCGTCAAATGTATTGTTGTGAAACCTGGGATAAGCTTTAACCACCTGATCAACCCAACCCCATGCCACCCCACTCCACCCCACCAAGTGACCTTGAATTTAAAGACGAAAATAACTGTTTTGAGGGTTTAAGTTTTGGTTCAAGTTTTGTTAAAGATTTCAAAACTGTCAAATATATTGCTTTGAAACTTGGGATAAGCCTTAACCACCTGATCCACCCCACCCCACCCCACCCCACCAAGTGACCTTGAATTTAGAGACAAAAATAACTGTTTTGAGGGTTTAAGTTTTGGTTCAAGTTTTGTTAAAGATTTCAAAAGCGTCAAATATATTGCTTTGATAATGGGAGAGATATTCATTTGTGTTGACTGTACCCATCTGTATAAACCCCACCCTACCTAATAAATACATGACACCCTATCAGCTGATCTATGTTGATCAGAACCACTGTTAGTCATCTGGTGTCATCAGTTGTTTGAAAGGTATGCTTAATGCATGTGTTTATAGCGACTGATCAGTCTATATCATGCTCAAATATGTGTCTTTCTTAAAGGAAACAACATGCTGTCTGACTGCTGTGTTGTGCTGGATGTGTCATCATTGTACAACTGGTCCCGTATTCACAAAACCTCTCCAGTATCTCAAACTGAAATGTTGGAATTGTTCAAATAGAGTATGTCGCCAAAAAAATAGAAATAAAATAAATTTATTGTCTCTAAAGATTCATATTTAACGTGTAAATGAATATTATGCATAACATAATCATTTTATTGGACATGAAAGTTGAGTTTGAGTGTATAATCGAGTCGAGATGATTTGTGAATACGGGACCTGGTGTTTGATTTTTAGCTCTACTGATCAGAGATCAGCAGAGCTTATGCCGTGGTGCGGCGTCCGTCGTCCGTCTGTCTGTCCGTCCGTCTGTCCGTCCGTCTGTCCGTCCGTTAACTTTTATTTGTAGCGACTACTCCTCTGAAACTACTGGATGGATATTCATAAAACTTAACAGAAATGTTGCCCATGAAGTCTAGTTGATCCTAGCAAAAATTCATGTTGATGTGAAATCCAAGATGGCCGCCAAAGCTAAAAATAGATTTTTTAAATTCAAGTTTGTAGCGACTACTTCTTGAAAACTATAAGTGATATTGATATGGGACTTTTTCTAAAATGATCAGCATGACATGATGTTGGTCCTTATCAAAAATCGTTTTGATTCGACGTTAAACATGGCTGCCAGCGGCCATCTTTGTTTACATAGAGTTATATAGTAAAAACTTGTAGCGACTACTCCTCTGAAACTACTTTACGGATTTTCATGAAACTTTACAGGAATGTTGCTCTGAATGTCTAATTGATCCTAGCAAAATTTCAGATCGGCCAGAAATTCAAGATGGCTGCCACAGTTAAAAATAGATTTTTAGCTTTAGCTTAAACTTTTTTTTTGTAGCGACTACTCCTCTGAAACAACTAAATAGATTTTCATGAAACTTTACAGAAATGTTGCCCATGAAGTCTAGTTGATCCTAGCAAAAATTCATGTAGATGTGAAATCCAAGATGGCCGCCAAATCTAAAAATAGGTTTTTAAAAAACAAGTTTGTAGCGACTACTTCTTGAAAACTCTAAGGGATATTGCTATGGGACTTTTTCTAAAATGATCAGCATGACATGATGTTGGTCCTTGTCGAAAATCGTTTTGATTCGACGTTAAACATGGCTGCATCTTTGTTTACATAGAGTTATATAATGAAAACTTGTAGCGACTACTCCTCTGAAACTACTTGACGGATTTTCATGAAACTTCACAGGAATGTTGCTCTTGATGTCTAATTGATCCTAGCAAAATTTCAGGTCGGCCGGAAATTCAAGATGGCCGCCATGGCTAAAAATAGATTTTTAAAAAATAAGTTTGTAGCGACTACTTCTTGAAAACTATAAGAGATATTGATATGGGACTTTTTCTAAAATGATCAGCATGACATGATGTTGGTCCTTGTCGAAAATCGTTTTGATTCGACGTTAAACATGGCTGCCAGCGGCCATCTTTGTTTACATAGAGTTATATAATGAAAACTTGTAGCGACTACTCCTCTGAAACTACCTGACGGATTTTCATGAAACTTCACACGAATGTTGCTCTTGATGTCTAATTGATCCTAGCAAAATTTCAGGTCGGCCGAAAATTCAAGATGGCCGCCACGGCTAAAAATAGATTTTTAAAAAATAAGTTTGTAGCGACTACTTCTTGAAAACTATAAGAGATATTGATATGGGACTTTTTCTAATATGATCAGCATGACATGATGTTGGTCCTTGTCGAAAATCGTTTTGATTCGACGTTAAACATGGCTGCCAGTGGCCATCTTTGTTTACATAGAGTTATATAATGAAAACTTGTAGCGATTACTCCTCTGAAACTACTTTACGGATTTTCATAAAACTTCACAGGAATGTTGCTCTTGATGTCTTATTGATACTAGCAAAATTTCAGGTCAGCCGGAAAATCAAGATGGCCGCCACGGCTAAAAATAGATTTAAAAAAAATAAGATTGTAGCGACGACTTCTTGAAAACTATAAGAGATATTGATATGGGACTTTTTCTAAAATGATCAGCATGACATGATGGTTATCCGTGTTGAACATTATTTTGATTCGATGTTAAACATGGCTGCCAGTGGCCATCTTTGTTTACATAGAGTTATATAATGAAAACTTGTAGCGACTACTCCTCTGAAAGTACTTGACGGATTTTCATGAAACTTCACAGAAATGTTGCTCTTGGTGTCTAATTGATCCTAGCAAAATTTCAGGTCAGCCGGAAATTCAAGATGGCCGCCACGGCTAAAAATAGTTTTTCAAAAATCAAGTTTGTAGTCACTACTTCCTGAAATCAAAATCAATCAGTAGAGCTTCAAGGTCATTGACCTCTTGTTGATTTGTCCATGAGCGAGTTCAACTCCAAAGATTGTATTTACATGTTTATAAGCCGCTCATAATCTGTCTAGGATGGTAGTTTGAAAGTTTGGTTTAACCCGTAACCCATTAAGCACGACTATAATAGCCTTTGCGAGTAACTTCAAAAAAAGAGCAGTCCATTATATATATGTATATGTATATATATTAAGGATTAAATGTTCAACACAGCCTGATGTCTGATAATGTAATAATTTCATAATTTGTAACAACATCATCTCAACCTTTGCTGTTAGTTTTAAACATGGCAGCCCTTATCAGTATCCAGAATTCTTCCAAAGCATGTCAAATTTACAATATGAAGTACAGGTATGAAATTTCAAGAACCCATAAATCCTGTGTACATGTCTGTTAACAGCATTATTTGTTCAGGCCACCCTTAAAAATATTTATCCTTGCCCTTTTCCGACCCTAATTTCAAATTTTGGGTAGGTCCGTAGGCAAATATTGCTATTTTATTTTAAAAAGCAAAAATTAATTTGAAAACAAAAGAAAAAGCATTGATCTTTGGCTATATTAACCAAAAAAAATAAATGTTCTAAACTAGGAAAAAATATTTGGCTTTTTGGGAGGGGTGAAGGGGGATCAGTTGGGAAAGGGCAAACATTATATTTTTTAAGTGTGGCCTCGTCAAGTAAGCAACTTCTAGGCCCATTCTACATATTTTTTGTTTAGATGTAAATGGATGATGGGTCTGGAATGTTCATTACAGTTGGCATCATATCACCTTCTTGTGTGGGTGCATCATAAAACCTAGTCTCGATCATCCAGACCTCTCGCGAGACTTCTCTCAAAGAAGTCCATACGATGGTCTGGAGAAAAGCTTCTTTAAATTTGTGACATCAAAACGAGGTGTGGACAAAAAAAAACCACCGTCTGGTGATTGATCAACTTCAGTTTGTTATGGGAATAACCCCCTACGTCACGACGGCGTTAAAAATTACGTGAAGTTACGCGCAATGTCGTGTAAAAAAAGTGCCACCAAACAAAGTCAGCGGATCACGGTTAATGATAAAAATTAAATTTTAACCATCATTTTGTATTGTGAAGTTTATTGTATATTTAATAAGGACGTGCACACATCCTATTGGAATTAATGTTGCGCGTAATACAACGTGCACTTTGATGTTGCGGTCAAAATGACGTTTCATCACAGTCAGTTTTGACATTTGGCGCTGTCTATCGGTCAAACATGTAAATGAACCACGAGTCCAGACGCTCGCTAGCGCTCGCAGTCAGCTAGAGTGCGTCTGCATGATAGAGACTACATAAAACCTAATTCACGTCAGTGTTTTTTGGGCAACTGGTAGAGGCTTTGCACTTGTTGATCTATTGAGCTGCAGAGCAAGGCTTGCACTGGAAACAACTATATCTTTACACTGCAGTGAGTATTTTTTAAACCAAGACTTTTTGCACTTTTTTTTATTTTCATGAGCTTATATTTTATATTGTGAAGCATATTTTAACATTGTGTTCTGTATCGTCATGTTCGTTGGTCAAGTCTTCAATTTTTGTCCTCATTTTGAGCTAGAAATAAAAGGGTGAAACACCATTATTATCTGCTAATTGCTTGTATCTGGTTTCCAACACCAATTTTGTTCATAACCATACACATGTGCACATTTTGAAACAGTCGTCAATATTATTTCTAAATCATGTTTGAATGTGTCCGAAAACAACAGCAGAGTCGGCTTCGTTTTTACACACACTTCTGTCTGTGATTTTATTCATTCTCATGCATTTATCATGAATTTTTCAATTATCATGAACCTGTACTGATACATGACATCTACAAGGGTCATTCCATAAGTAATGTGACTGGTGTACAAACTAGTGCATCATTCTCACTCTGACTGTCCAGACAACTTACATTTATATGCTTCTGTCATGGTACATGTTACATTTATTTATCTTGCATTTACATGCTTCTGTCATGGTATATCTTACATTTACATGCTTCTGTCATGGTATATCTTACATTTACATGCTTCTGTCATTGTATATCTTACATTTACATGCTTCTTTCATGTTATATCTTACATTTACATTATTCTATCATGGTATATTTTACATTTACATGCTTCTGTCATGTTACATCTTATATTAACATGCTTCTTTCATGGTACATCTTACATTTACATGCTTCTGTCATGGTACATCTTATATTGACATGCTTCTACCATTGCACATCTTGCATTTGCATGCTTTTGTCATGGCACATCTTGCATTTGCATGCTTTTGTCATGGCACATTTTGCATTTGCATGCTTTTGTCATGATACATCTTACATTTATATGCTTCTGTCATGGTACATCTTACATTTATATGCTTCTGTCATGGTACATCTAACATTTACATGCCTTTGTCATGGTGCATCTTACATTTACATGCTTCTGTCATGGTAAGTCTTACATAATTCATGGTTCTGTCATGGTACGTCTTACATTTACATGCTTCTGTCATGGTATGTCTTACATTTACATGCTTCTGTTATGGTACATCTTACATTTACATGCTTCTGTCATGGTACGTCTTACATTTACATGCTTCTGTCATTGTACTTCTTACATTTACTTGCTTCTGTCATGGTACATCTTACATTTACATGCTTCGGTCATGGTACATCTTACATTTATATGGTTCTGTCATGGTACATCTTACATTTATATGCTTCTGTCATGGTACATCTTACATTTATATGCTTCTGTCAGGTACATCTTACATTTATATGCTTCTACCATTGCACATCTTACATTTACATGCTTCTTTCATGTTACATCTTACATTTACATGCTTCTGTTATGGTACATCTTTCATTTACATGCTTCTTTCATGGTTCATCTTACATTTACATGCTTCTGTCATGGTACATCTTACATTTACATGCTTTTGTCATGGTTCATCTTACATTTACATGTTTCTGTCATGGTATATCTTACATTAACATGCTTCTGTTATGGTACATCTTACATTTACATGCTTCTGTCATGGCACGTCTTACATTTACTTGCTTCTGTAATGGTACATCTTACATTTATATGCTTCTGTCATGGTACATCTTACATTTATATGCTTCTGTCATGGTACATCTTACATTTATATGCTTCTGTCATGGTACATCTTACATTTATATGCTTCTACCATTGCACATCTTGCATTTACATGCTTCTGTCATGGTATGTCTTACATTTACATGCTTCTGTCATGGTACATCTTACATTTGCATGCTTCTGTCATGGTACATCTTACATTTACATGCTTCTGTCATGATACGTCTTACAGTTACATGCTTCTGTCATATAGTGCTACGCGTGTCTGTCCGGACGTACCTTTTACATTCAAGTTTTTTATTAAGTAAATTTCTCATATACCAAAAGCCATACAGTTTTCAAACTTGATACACACACATCTATATGGCAGCAATATGTTCCTACCCAAATCAGGTCAATATAAATGACCTTGGCCTACTTTTTACACTTCGTTAATTTACATTGAAGTTTTACATTGAAGTTTTTTTTTATTAAATCAGCTTCTCAGATACTCCTCATCTATATGACAGCAATATAAATGATCTTGACCTACTTTTTACACTTCAAAGATCAGCAGAGCTTAAGCCGTGGTGCAGCGTCCCGTCGTCCATCCGTAAACTTTTTTTTTTGGGGACTACTCCTCTGAAACTACTTGGCAGATTTTCAGACTACTTGGCGACATCCAAGATGGCCGCCATTACCATATATGGTCGTAACCTTTAAAAATCTTCTTCTCAAGAACCACTGATTTCAACAGTTTCTCTTTTAAAATGATCGCCAATGCCTAGACTATCAAGTTTGTTCAAATGACGTCCCCGGGTCAAAAATGGCCGTGCCCCGGCAGTCCAAAGTTTGTATATTGAGATTTTGCATGCTTTTCATAGATTTATACAGGAAAAAACTTTCAACTGCAAGAGCCAGAGGTTTAATATTTTGCATTTATGATAAGCTTATGGTCCTTTACCAAGTTTTTTTAAATGGTCACCCTGGGGTCACATTTGGCCCTGCACCAGGGGTAACATGTTTTACATAGACTTGTATAGGAAAAACCTTTTTAAAAATCTTCCCTGAAACTACAAGGCACACAGCTCTCGTATATTACATGTAGCCCTGGGGTCACATTTGGCCCTGCCCCAGGGGTTACACTCTAGCACCTTCATTTTGTATTTGATATTTACCAAACTTTGTCAGTGTCTTTATATCAATGTTAACACAACAGAGGCCATATTTCTTGAACAGTCTTAACAAACTTGCACAGATTGTATATGACCATAAGATTTCGCAGCATTTTGATAATGGGCCAGTACTCAGGTGATTAATTTAGGGCCATCTTAGCCCTCTTGTTTATTAAGTCAATTACTCACATACCAAAAGCCTTACAGTATTCAAACTTCATACACACATCTATATGGCACCATTATGTTCCTACCCAAATCAGGTCCATATAACTTTCCTTTTAATTTTACACTTAACATTTTGTTACTTCATTTTGTAAGCAACTGATAACCCTTTAGCGGGGCATTCGGGTCCCTTGGACACATTTTCTAGCTTATCATGTTATACAGGCTTACATTTTATGATGAAGTCTTGTCAATGATTAAATTTCATGCATTCTGTCATAAGGCCATCATACCTTTATCATGTTGCTATCATAATTGATTTATCATGATACCATGCAGCTTATGTTTCTTCTATACACAACAGCTATGTCCTACTATACCAATATAGAGTTGTGATGGATGAGGGGTTAAAATACTTGCCTCTCGTCCCAGAGGTCCAGGGTTTGATTCCGGATGAGGTCACATCACACATTTTTCAAACTCACTCTCACAGTACCTTACTCGGGCAAGGTACTGTAAAAGTATGCCATTCTTCAGTGGGAATGTAAAGGAAGTGTAGTACACTGTACACGATAAAAGATTTCGCTGAACTTATGTGCTAATCAGCGAATCCCTGTAAACAGTGCTGCTCATTATACTCGAAAGAGAGTGTAGCAGTATATATAGATAGATATGTTAGGCTAATTGGGCATGCGCTGCTAAAGGAGGCAAATTGACCATTTAAACTTCATATTTTTACAATATGTTACATACTTGTCAATTAAAAAAATATCATACATCATGTACATTATCAAAAGATATTTTATAAAAGAACAAAAATGCCCAACACATTTTTTGCCAAAAT
Source organism: Cyrtodaria siliqua (assembly GCA_037043455.1). NCBI lineage: Eukaryota > Metazoa > Mollusca > Bivalvia > Adapedonta > Hiatellidae > Cyrtodaria > Cyrtodaria siliqua. Next base: position 94,872 of record JAWPHD010006074.1, read on the forward strand.
TCCATCCCTTGGCTAAATTCCTGCATTTGTATTTTGACTGCAGCAGAGGTGAGCTATTTTATGTCACTAGTATGATACAGATAATCAGTTTCCAGGCTCTGTCATGACATCATACTGTATTACTTACTGGTCACCAGTATGGTAAAGGTAATCGGTTTTCAGACTACAGCCATGACATACAGTGTTACTGGTCGCCAGCATGGAAAAGGTAATCAGTGTTCAGACTACTGTCACGATAAAGGTAATCAGTGTTCAGGATACTGTCACGATAAAGGTAATCAGTGTTCAGACTACTGTCACGATAAAGGTAATCAGTGTTCAGGATACTGTCATGATAAAGGTAATCAGTGTTCAGGATACTGTCATGACACATTTTACATATAATGTTTGTATTTCTTAACTGCACTCATCATCCAGTCTCTTACATAAATATGTCAGATATTAACGTTAATTAATGGCATTATTTTTTCAGCATTCTCATCTTAATATGTTAAATCAAAGATCATATTTCCCTCATACTAAAGCTGATGAGTATGTATATTATAATATTTAATACATTTTGTGCTTTAACATGTGTTGTGTAATAAATGTGGAGTAAATAGAATCACATGTATAACTAGAGCTGTGTTCTTGTCCTTATTTTTCCACCTGCTATCTAGAGCCATGTTCTTGTCCTCTATTTTCCACCTGTATACCAGAGCCATGTTTCTTGTCCTCTATTTTCCACCTGTATATCTAGAGCCATGTTTCTTGTCCTCTATTTTCCACCTGTATATCTAGAGCCATGTTTCTTGTCCTCTATTTTCCACCTGTATATCTAGAGCCATGTTCTTGTCCTCTATTTTCCGTCTAATATCTAGAGCTGTGCTCTTGTCCTCTATTTTTCACCACCTGTATATCTAGAGCTGTGTTCTTGTCCTTATTTTCCACCTGATATCTAGGGCTGTGTTCTTAGTCCTTTCTTTTCCACTGTTATATCTAGAGCTATGTTCTTGTCCTTTATTATCCGTATATCGAGGGCTGTGTTCTTTTCCTTTATTTTCCACCGGTATATCTAGGGCTGTGTTCTTGTCCTCTATTTTCCACCTTTATATCTAGAGCCATGTTCTTGTCCTCTATTTTCCACCTGTATACCAGAGCCATGTTTCTTGTCCTCTATTTTCCACCTGTATATCTAGAGCCATGTTTCTTGTCCTCTATTTTCCACCTGTATATCTAGAGCCATGTTTCTTGTCCTCTATTTTCCACCTGTATATCTAGAGCCATGTTCTTGTCCTCTATTTTCCGTCTAATATCTAGAGCTGTGCTCTTGTCCTCTATTTTTCACCACCTGTATATCTAGAGCTGTGTTCTTGTCCTTATTTTCCACCTGATATCTAGGGCTGTGTTCTTAGTCCTTTCTTTTCCACTGTTATATCTAGAGCTATGTTCTTGTCCTTTATTATCCGTATATCGAGGGCTGTGTTCTTTTCCTTTATTTTCCACCGGTATATCTAGAGCTATCTTCTTGTCCTTTATTTTCCACCTGTATATCTAGGGTTGTGTTCTTTTCCTTTATTTTCCACCTGTATTTAAGAAATAAAGTATTTCCAGCAGGTTTATATTGTCGCATATCAAAACCTGGTGGGCGGGACTTGAAAACCATCGTTACCAAAGGCCTTAGGCCCGAAGTTTCGATGTGTTTCAATTCCCAACCACCAGGTTTTGATCTCCTTACGGCCTGCAGTTTAGATGTGTTTCAATTCCCAACCACCAGGTTTTGATCTCGCACAATATAAACCTGCTGGAAATATTTATTGTTTTTCTGACATGGATTTTTATGTATTTTATACACATTTTCATGAGATTGAACATAATACAAACACATTCTCACAACTTACATTGTACGTCCATCTTTCAGCACCAAACAAAGACAATATACAGCTTTATTGTGTTTCGAACAAGCTCAATTTGTTGTTTGGACGTAACGTTGCCTTAAACGGTGCCTTAAACTAACGGAGTCATTGTTTTGGATGTTTTCCGACGTTGAACTTTTTTTAAAATGACGTTCTAGCGGTTGAAGGACGTGACGTCAGAGGTTTATATACTTTTTTTAAAAACTCCTCAATAGCCAATCAGCATTGATTATTTTCATAAACCATGTTAGATATCTAGAGCTACGTTATTGTGTTCTATGTTCCACATGCATATCTAGAGCTATGTTTTTACTTTTCCACCTGTATATATCCCCGTGTGGTTGGCGTGGTAGAATATAACCACGACAAATCCCGCTAGAGGCAGAGGGGTAGGACCCCCTTTCATTTTATCATTTTATCATTTTATTTTCATGCTCATTCAAGGTCTACATCATGATACCGAATTGCAAATGTGGAAACGTGGCTCCATCGTAAATAGAGTGTCTACTATAGAATTTGCAGGTTAGAAGGTTCTAGCCCCAATCTCCATATTTTATCTTGATGAGCCTGGCATGTTCATTCCTGTTAGGCGCCATATAACCTTCCATGTGTTGGTGCGCCATAAAACCTTAATCAAATCATTTCCACCTGTATATATAGAGACATGTTCTTTTCCTCTATTTTCCAACTGATATCTACAGCTGTGTTCTTGTCCTTTGTTTTCCACCTGTATATCTAGAGCTGTGTTCTTGTCCTTTATTTTTCACCTGATATCTAGAGCCATGTTCTTGTCCTCTATTTTCCACCTGTATATCTAGAGCTTTGTTCTTGTCCTTTATTTTACGCCTGTATATCTAGAGTTATGTATTGACTTCTACGTTCCACGTGTATATCTAAAGCTATGTTCTTATCCTTTATTTTCGACTTGTATATATAGAGCCATGTTATTGTCCTCTTTTTTCCACCTGATATCTAGAACTGTGTTCTTATCCTCAATTTTCCACTTGATATCTAGACCCATGTTCTTGTCCTCTATTTTCCACCTGATATCCACAGCTGTGTTCTTGTCCTCAAATTTTCCACCTGATATCTATAGCCATATTCTTGTCCTCTGTTTTCCACCTGATATCAAGAGCTGTGTTCTTGTCCTTTATATTCCATCTGTATATCTAAAGATGTGTTCTTGTCCTTTATTGTCCACCTGTATATCTAGGACTGTGTTCTTGTCCTTTATTTTTCTCCTTTATATCTAGGGCTGTGTTCTTGTCCTTTATTTTCCTCCTGTATATCTAGGCCTGTGTTCTTGTCCTTTATTTTCCACCTGTATATCTAAGGCTGTGTTCTTGTCCTTTATTTTCCACCTATATATCTAGAGCCATATTCTTGTCCTCTGTTTTTCACCTGATATCTAGAGCTGTGTTCTTGTCTTTTATATTCCATCTGTATATTTAAAGATGTGTTATTGTCCTTTATTTTCCACCTGTATATCTAGAGCTGTGTTAATGTCCTTTATTTTCCACATATATATCTAGGGCTGTGTTCTTGTCATTTATTTTCCACCTGTTATCTAGGGCTGTGTTCTTGTCCTTTATTTTCCACCTGTATATCTAGAGCTGTGTTCTTGTCCTCTATTTTCCACCTGTATATCTAGAGCTATGTTCTTATCCTTTATTTTTCACCTGTATATCTAGAGCTGTGTGTTTATCCTTTATTTTCCACCTGTATATCTAGAGCTGTGTTCTTATCCTTTATTTTCCACCTGTATATCTAAAGCTATGTTATTGAATTCTATATTTCTCATGTATATATAGAGCTATGTTTTTATCCTTTATTTTCCACATGTATATCAAGAGTAGTGCTTTTGTTCTCTATTTTCCACTGGTATATCTAGAGCTGTGTTCTTGGCATGTATGTTCCACCTGTATATCAAGAGCTGTGTTATCGACCATTATTTTCCACCTGTATATCTAGAGCTGTGTTATTGACCTTTATTTTCCACCGGTATATATAGAGCTGTGTTCTCTTATCTTCCACCTGTATATCTAGAGCTGTGTTATTGGCCTCTGTTTTCCATCTATATATCTGGAGCTGTGTTATTTGACCTTTATTTTCCACCTGTATACATATAGCTGTGTTCTTGGCCTCTATTGTCCACCTGTATATCTAAAGATTCGTTCTCGGCCTCTATTTTCCATCTGTATATCTAGAGCTGTGTTCTTGGCTTTATTTTCCATCTGTATACCTAAAGCTGTGTTATTAACTTTATTTTCCACCTGTATATCTAAAGCTATGTTAGTATCCTCTATTTTCAATCTGTATATCTAGAGCTGTGTTCTTATCCTTTATTTTCCACCTGTATATCTAAAGCTATGTTATTGAATTCTATATTTCTCATGTATATATAGAGCTATGTTTTTATCCTTTATTTTCCACATGTATATCAAGAGTAGTGCTTTTGTTCTCTATTTTCCACTGGTATATCTAGAGCTGTGTTCTTGGCATTTATGTTCCACCTGTATATCTAGAGCTGTGTTATCGACCATTATTTTCCACCTGTATATCTAGAGCTGTGTTATTGACCTTTATTTTTCACCGGTATATATAGAGCTGTGTTCTCTTATCTTCCACCTGTATATCTAGAGCTGTGTTATTGGCCTCTGTTTTCCATCTATATATCTGGAGCTGTGTTATTTGACCTTTATTTTCCACCTGTATACATATAGCTGTGTTCTTGGCCTCTATTGTCCACCTGTATATCTAAAGATTCGTTCTCGGCCTCTATTTTCCATCTGTATATCTAGAGCTGTGTTCTTGGCTTTATTTTCCATCTGTATACCTAAAGCTGTGTTATTAACTTTAATTTCCACCTGTATATCTAAAGCTATGTTAGTATCCTCTATTTTCAATCTGTATATCTAGAGCTGTGTTCTTGGCTTTATTTTCCACCCGTATATCGACAGCTGTGTTCTAGGACTTATTTTCCATCTGTATATTTAGAGCTGTGTTCTTGTCCTTTATTTTCCACCTGATATCTAGAGCTGTGTTCTTGTCCTTTATATTCCATCTGTATATCTAAAGATGTGTTCTTGTCCTTTATTTTCCACCTGTATATCTAAAGATGTGTTCTTATCCTTTATTTTCCACCTGTATAACTAGAGCTGTGTTCTTGAACTTTATTTTCCACCTGTATATCTAGGGCTGTGTTCTTGTCCTCTATTTTCCACCTTTATATCTAGAGCCATGTTCTTGTCCTTTATTTTTCCACCGGTATATCTAGAGCTATCTTCTTGTCCTTTATATTCCACCTGTATATCTAGGGTTGTGTTCTTTTCCTTTATTTTCCACCTGTATTTAAGAAATAAAGTATTTCCAGCAGGTTTATATTGTCGCATATCAAAACCTGGTGGGCGGGACTTGAAAACCATCGTTACCAAGGGCCTTAGGCCCGAAGTTTCGATGTGTTTCAATTCCCAACCACCAGGTTTTGATCTCCTTACGGCCCGCAGTTTAGATGTGTTTCAATTCCCAACCACCAGGTTTTGATCTCGCACAATATAAACCCGCTGGAAATATTTATTGTTTTTCTGACATGGATTTTTATGTATTTTATACACATTTTCATGAGATTGAACATAATACAAACACATTCTCACAACTTACATTGTACGTCCATCTTTCAGCACCAAACAAAGACAATATACAGCTTTATTGTGTTTCGAACAAGCTCAATTTGTTGTTTGGACGTAACGTTGCCTTAAACGGTGCCTTAAACTAACGGAGTCATTGTTTTGGATGTTTTCCGACGTTGAAAATTGTTTAAAATGACGTTCTAACGATTGAAGGACGTGACGTCAGAGGTTTATATAAATTTTTTAAAAACTCCTCAATAGCCAATCAGCATTGATTATTTTCATAAACCATGCTAGATATCTAGAGCTACGTTATTGTGTTCTATGTTCCACATGCATATCTAGAGCTATGTTTTTACTTTTCCACCTGTATATATCCCCGTGTGGTTGGCGTGGTAGAATATAACCACGACAAATCCCGCTAGAGGCAGAGGGGTAGGACCCCCCTTTCATTTTATCATTTTATCATTTTATTTTCATGCTCATTCAAGGTCTACATCATGATACCGCATTGCAAATGTGGAAACGTGGCTCCATCGTAAATAGAGTGTCTACTATAGAATTTGCAGGTTAGAAGGTTCTAGCCCCAATCTCCATATTTTATCTTGATGAGCCTGGCATGTTCATTCCTGTTAGGCGCCACATAACCTTCCATGTGTTGGTGCGCCATAAAACCTTATACAAATCATTTCCACCTGTATATATAGAGACATGTTCTTGTCCACTATTTTCCAACTGATATCTACAGCTGTGTTCTTGTCCTTTGTTTTCCACCTGTATATCTAGAGCTGTGTTCTTGTCCTTTATTTTTCACCTGATATCTAGAGCCATGTTCTTGTCCTCTATTTTCTACCTGTATATCTAGAGCTTTGTTCTTGTCCTTTATTTTACGCCTGAATATCTAGAGTTATGTATTGACTTCTACGTTCCACGTGTATATCTAAAGCTATGTTCTTATCCTTTATTTTCGACTTGTATATATAGAGCCATGTTATTGTCCTCTTTTTTCCACCTGATATCTAGAACTGTATTCTTATCCTCAATTTTCCACTTGATATCTAGAGCCATGTTCTTGTCCTCTATTTTCCACCTGATATCTACAGCTGTGTTCTTGTCCTCAAATTTTCCACCTGATATCTATAGCCATATTCTTATTCTCTGTTTTCCACCTGATATCAAGAGCTCTGTTCTTGTCCTTTATATTCCATCTGTATATCTACAGATGTGTTCTTGTCCTTTATTTTCCACCTGTATATCTAGGACTGTGTTCTTGTCCTTTATTTTTCACCTATATATCTAGGGCTGTGTTCTTGTCCTTTATTTTCCTCCTGTATATCTAGGGCTGTGTTCTTGTCCTTTATTTTCCACCTGTATATCTAAGGCTGTGTTCTTGTCCTTTATTTTTCACCTATATATCTAGAGCCATATTCTTGTCCTCTGTTTTTCACCTGATATCTAGAGCTGTGTTCTTGTCTTTTATATTCCATCTGTATATTTAAAGATGTGTTATTGTCCTTTATTTTCCAGCTGTATATCTAGAGCTGTGTTATTGTCCTTTATTTTCCACATATATATCTAGGGCTGTGTTCTTGTCCTTTATTTTCCTCCTGTATATCTAGGGCTGTGTTCTTGTCCTTTATTTTCCACCTGTATATCTAAGGCTGTGTTCTTGTCCTTTATTTTCCACCTATATATCTAGAGCCATATTCTTGTCCTCTGTTTTTCACCTGATATCTAGAGCTGTGTTCTTGTCTTTTATATTCCATCTGTATATTTAAAGATGTGTTATTGTCCTTTATTTTCCAGCTGTATATCTAGAGCTGTGTTATTGTCCTTTATTTTCCACATATATATCTAGGGCTGTGTTCTTGTCCTTTATTTTCCACCTGTATATCTAGAGCTATGTTCTTATCCTTTATTTTTCACCTGTATATCTAGAGCTGTGTGTTTATCCTTTATTTTCCACCTGTATATCTAGAGCTGTGTTCTTATCCTTTATTTTCCACCTGTATATCTAAAGCTATGTTATTGAATTCTATATTTCAAATGTATATATAGAGCTATGTTTTTATCCTTTATTTTCCACATGTATATCAAGAGTAGTGCTTTTGTTCTCTATTTTCCACTGGTATATCTAGAGCTGTGTTCTTGGCATGTATGTTCCACCTGTATATCTAGAGCTGTGTTATCGACCTTTATTTTCCACCTGTATATCTAGAGCTGTGTTATTGACCTTTATTTTCCGCCGGTATATATAGAGCTGTGTTCTCTTATCTTCCACCTGTATATCTAGAGTTGTGTTATTGGCCTCTGTTTTCCATCTATATATCTGGAGCTGTGTTATTTGACCTTTATTTTCCACCTGTTTACATATAGCTGTGTTCTTGGCCTCTATTGTCCACCTGTATATCTAGAGATTCGTTCTCGGCCTCTATATTCCATCTGTATATCTAGAGCTGTGTTCTTGGCTTTATTTTCCATCTGTATATCTAAAGCTGTGTTATTAACTTTATTTTCCACCTGTATATCTAAAGCTATGTTAGTATCCTCTATTTTCAATCTGTATATCTAGAGCAGTGTTCTTGGCTTTATTTTCCACCCGTATATCGACAGCTGTGTTCTAGGACTTATTTTCCATCTGTATATTTAGAGCTGTGTTCTTGGCTTGATGTTCCACATGTATATATAGAGCTGTGTTGGATTTATTTTCCACCTGTATATGTAGAGCTGTGTTGGCTTTATTTTCCATCTGTATATGTAGAGCAGTGTTCTTGGCCTTTATTTTCCATCTGTATATCTAGAGCTGTGTTGGCTTTATTTTCCACCTGTATATGTAGAGGTGTGTTCTTGGCCTCTATTCTCCATCTGTATATCTAGAGCTGTGTTTTTGTCTTTATTTTCCACCCATATATCTAGAGCTGTGTTCTTGGTCTTATTTTTTAATCTTTATATCTAAAGTTGTGTTCTTGGGATGATGTTCCACATGTTTATCTAGAGCTATGTTGGCCTCTATTTTTCATCTGTATATCTAGAGCTGTGTTTGCTTTATTTTCCACCTGTATATGTAGAGCTGTGTTCTTGGTCTCTAATTTCCACCAGTATATCTACAGCTGTGTTAATGCCCTTTACTTTCCGCTGATATATCTAGAGCTATGTTCTTGTCCTTTATTTTCCACCTGTATATTAAGGGCTGTGTTCTTTTCCTTTTTTTCAACTTGATATCTAGAGCTGTGTTCTTGTCCTTTATTTTCCACCTGTATATCTAGAGCTATGTTCTTTTCATTTATTTTCCACATGATATCTAGAGCTGTGTTCTTGTCCTTTATATTCCATCTGTATATCTAAAGATGTGTTCTTGTCCTATATTTTCCACCTGTATATCTAGAGATGTGTCCTTGTCCTTTATTTTCCACCTGTATATCTAGAGCTGTGTTCTTGTCCTATATTTTCCACCTGTATATCTAGGGCTGTGTTCTTGTTCTCTATTTTCAACCCGTATATCTAGAGCCATGTTCTTGTCCTTTATTTTCCACCTGTATATCTAGAGCTGTGTTCTTGTCCTTTATTTTCCATCTGTATATCTAAAGATGTGTTCTTGTCCTTTATTTTCCACCTGTATATCTAGAGATGTGTTCTTATCCTTTATTTTCCACCTGTATATCTAGGGCTGTGTTCTTGTTCTCTATTTTCCACTGGTATATCTAGAGCCATGTTCTTGTCCTTTATTTTCCATCTGTATATCTAAAGCTGTGTTCTTTTCCTTTATTTTCCACCTGATATCTAGAGCTGTGTTCTTGTCCTTTATATTCCATCTGTATATCTAAAGATGTGTTCTTGTCCTTTATTTTCCACCTGTATATCTAGAGATGTGTTCTTATCCTTTATTTTCCACCTGTATATCTATAGCTGTGTTCTTGTCTTTTATTTTCCACCTGTATATCTAGGGTTGTGTTCTTGTCCTCTATTGTTCACCTGTATATCTAGAGCCATGTTCTTGTTCTTTATTTTCCATTTGTACATCTAGAGCTGTGTTCTTGTTCTTTATTTTCCACCGGTATATCTAGAGCTGTCTTCTTGTCCTTTATTTTCCACCTGTGTATCTAGGGTTGTGTTGTTTTCCTTAATTTTCCACCTATATTTAAGAAATAAAGTATTTCCAGCGGGTTTATATTGTCGCAGATCAAAACCTGGTGGGCGGGACTTGAAGACCATCGATACCAAGGGCCGTAGGCCCGCAGTGTCGATGTGTTTCAATGCCCAACCACCAGGTTTTGATCTCGCTACGGCCCGCAGTTCCGATGTGTTTCAATTCCCAACCACCGGGTTTTGATCTCGCACAATATAAACCCGCTGGAAATATTTATTGTTTTTCTGACGTGGATTTTTATGTATTTTATATTCATTTTCGAGAGATTGAACATAATACAAACACATTCTCACAACTTACATTGTACGTCCATCTTTCAGCACCAAACAAAGAAAATATACAGCTTTATTGTGTTTCGAACAAATTGTTCGGACGTAACGTTGCCTTAAACGGTGCCTTAACGGAATCATTGTTTTGGATGTTTTCCGACGTTTAAAATTGTTTAAAATGTTCTAACGGTTGAATGACGTGACGTCAGAGGTTTATATAACTTTTTTTAAACTCCTCAATAGCCAATCAGCATTGATTATTTTCATAAACCATGTTAGATATCTAGAGCTACGTTATTGTGTTCTATGTTCCACATGCATATCTAGAGCTATGTTTTTATTTTTCCACATGTATATATCCCCGTGTGGTTGGCGTGGTAGAATATATCCACGGCAAATCCCGCTAGAGGCAGAGGGGTAGGACCCCCCTTTCATTTTATCATTTTATCATTTTATTTTCATGCTCATTCAAGGTCTTCATCATGATACCACATTGCAAATGTGGAAACGTGGCTCCATCGTAAATGGAGTGTCTACTATAGAATTTGCAGCATCGTTGTAGGTTAGAAGGTTCTAGCCCTATTCTCCATATTTTATCTTTATGTAAATGGAGGATGAGCCTGGCATTTTATTCCTGTCAGGTGCCATATAACCTTCCATGTGTTGGTGCGCCATAAAACCTTATTCAAATCAATTCCACCTGTATATATAGAGACATGTTCTTGTCTTCTATTTTCCAACTGATATCTACAGCTGTGTCTTGTCCTTTGTTTTCCACCTGTATATCTAGAGCTGTGTTCTTGTCCTTTGTTTTCCACCTGTATATCTAGAGCTGTGTTCTTGTCCTTTATTTTCCATCTGTATATCTATGTATTGAATTCTATGTTCCACGTGTTTATCTATAGCTATGTTCTTATCCTTTGATTTGCCACTTTTATATATAGAGCCATATTCTTGTCCTCTATTTTCCACCTGATATCTAGAACTGTGTTCTTATCCTCAATTTTCCACTTAATATCTAGAGCCATGTTCTTGTCCTGTATTTTCCAACTAATATCTAGAACTGTGTTCTTATCTTCAATTTTCCACTTAATATCTAGAGCCATGTTCTTGTCCTCTATTTTTCACCTGATATCTAGAGCTGTGTTCTTGTCCTTTATTTTCCACCTGATATCTCAAGATGTGTTATTGTCCTTTATTTTCCACCTGTATATCTAGGACTGTGTTCTTGTCCTTTATTTTCCACCTATATATCTAGGGCTGTGTTCTTGTCCTTTATTTTCCACCTGTTTATCTAGGGCTGTGTTCTTGTCCGTTATTTTCCACCTGTATATCTAGGGCTGCGTTCTTGTCCTTTATTTTCCACCTATAAATCAAGAGCCATGGTATTGTCCTCTGTTTTCCACCTGATATCTAGAGCTGTGTTCTTGTCCATTATATTCCATTTGTATATCTGAAGATGTGTTATTGTCCTTTGTGTTCCACCTGTATATCTAGAGCTGTGTTATTGTCCTTTATGTTCCACCTATATATCTAGGGCTGTGTTCTTGTCCTTTATTTTCCACCTGTATATCTAGAGCTGCGTTCTTGTCCTCTATTCCACCTGTATATCTAGAGCTGTGTTCTTGTCCTTTATATACCACCTGTATATCTATAGCCATGTTCTTGTCCTCTATTTTCCACCTGTATATCTAGGGTTGTGTTCTTATCCTTTATTTTCCACCGGTATATCTAGAGCTGTGTTCTTGTCCTTTATTTTCCACCTATATATCTAGAGCTGTGCTCTTGTCTTCTATTTTCCTCTTGTATATCTTTAGCTGTGTTCTTATCCTTTATTTTCCACCTATATATCTAGATCTGTGCTCTTGTCTTCTATTTTCCACCTGTATATCTTTAGCTGTGTTCTTATCCTTTATTTTCCACCTATATATCTAGAGCTGTGCTCTTGTCTTCTATTTTCCACCTGTATATCTAGAGCTGTGTTCTTGTCCTTTATATTCCATCTGTATATCTATAGATGTGTTCTTGTCCTTTATTTTCCACCTGTATATCTATAGCTGTGTTCTTGTCTTTTATTTTCCACCTGTATATCTATAGCTGTGTTCTTGTCTTTTATTTTCCATCTGTATATCTAGAGATGTGTTCTTATCCTTTATTTTCCACCTGTATATCTAGAACTGTGTTCTTGTCCTATATTTTCCACCTGTATATCTAGAGCTGTGTTCTTATCCTTTATTTTCCACCTGTATATCTACAGCTATGTTATTGAATTCTATGTTCCACATGTATATCTAGAGCTATGTTCTTATCCTTTGTTTTCCACATGTATATCTAGTGTTGTGCTTTTGTTCTATATTTTCCACTTGTATATCTAGAGCTGTGTTCTTGGCCTGTATGTTCCACCTGTATATCTAGAGCTGGGTTATTGACCTTTATTTTCCACCGGTATATATAGAGCTGTGTTCTCATTTATCTTCCACCGGTATATCTAGAGATGTGTTCTTGGCATCTAGTTTCCATCTATATATCTAGAGCCGTGTTATTTGACCTTTATGTTCCACCTGTATATATAGAGCTGTGTTCTTGGCCTCTATTGTCCACCTGTATATCTAGAGATTCGTTCTTGTCCTCTATGTTCCATCTGTATATCTAGAGCTGTGTTCTTGGCTTTATTTTCCATCTGTATATCTAGAGCTGTATTATTGACTTTATTTTCCACCTGTATATCTAAAGCTATGTTCGTGTCCCTTAAATAGAGCTGTGTTCTTGGCTTTATTTTCCACCCGTATATCTAGAGCTGTGTTCTTGGACTTATTTTCCATCTGTATATTTAGAGCTGTGTCCTTTGGTTGATGTTCCACATGTATATCTAGAGCTATTGTTGGCCTCTATTTTCCATATGTATATCTAGAGCTGTGTTGGATTTATTTTCCATATGTATATCTAGAGCTGTGTTGGCTTTATTTTGCATCTGTATATGTAGAGCAGTGTTCTTGGCCTTTATTTTCCATTTGTATATCTAGAGCTGTGTTTTTGGCTTTATTTTCCACCCATATACTATCTAGAGCTGTGTTCTTGGCCTGATTTTCCATTTTATATCTAAAGCTGTGTTCTTGGCTTGATGTTCCACATGTTTATCTAGAGCTTTGTTGGCCTCTTTTTTCCACCAGTATATCTAGGGCTATGTTGGCTTCATTTTCCACCCGTATATGTAGAGCTGTGTTCTTGGCCTCTATTTTCCACCTGTATTTTTACAGCTGTGTTATTGACCTTTACTCTTCACCTGTATATCTAGAGCTGTGTTATTGATCTTTTTTTTCCACCAGTATATCTAGAGCTGTGTTCTTGGTCTCTTTCTTCCACTTGTTCATCTAGAGCTGTGTTATTGACCTTTATTTTCCACCAGTATACCTAGAGCTGTGTTCTTGGCCTCTATTTTCCACCAGTATATCTAGAGCTGTAATTTCTGTTTTTATTTTCCACCTATATAGTGCTGTGTTCTTGGCCTTCATTTTCCACCTGTATATCTAGAGCTGTGTTCTTGGCCTTCATTTTCCACCGGTATATCTAGAGCTGTGTTCTTGGCCTCTATTTTCCACCTGTATATCGGGAGCTGTGCTATTGACCTGTATTTGCCATCGGTATATCTAGAGCTGTGTTCTTGGCCTCTATTTTATAACGGTATATCTAGAGCTGTAATCTTGTCCTTTATTTTCCATGTGTTCTTGGCCTTCATTCCCCACCTATATATCTAGAATTGTGTTCTTGGCCTTCATTTTCTACCAGTATATCTAGAGCTGTGTAATTGACCTTTATTTTCCGCCAGTATATCTAGGGCTGTGTTCTTGGGCTCTGTTTTCCACCTGTATATCTGGAGCTGTGTTATTGACTTTTATTTACCACCTGTAAATCTAGAGCTGTGTTATTGACCTTTATTTTCCCCCAGTATATCTAGAGCTGTAGTCTTGTCCTTTATTTTCCACCTGCATAGTGCTTTGTTCTTGGCCTTCATTTTCCACCAGTATATCTAGAGCTAAGTTATTGGCCTCTATGTTCACCTATATATCTGGAGCTGTGTTATTGACCTTTTTTGTCTCACCAGTGTATCTAGAGCGTTCTCTGCCTCTATTTTATAACGGTATATCTAGAGCTGTAGATTGTCCTTTATTTTCCACCATTTGCTGTGTTTTTGGCTTTCATTTTCCACCAGTATTTCTAAAGCTGTAATCTTGACCTTCATTTTTCACCTGTATATCTAGAGCTGTGTTCTTGACCTTCATTTTCCACCAGAATATCTAGAGCTGTAATCTTGGCCTTTATTTTCCACCAGTATATCTAGAGCTGTGTTCTCGGCCTTCATTTTCCACCAATATATCTGGAGCTGTAATCTTGGCCTTAATTTTCCACCTGTATATCTAGAGCTGTGTTCTTAGCCTTCATTTTCCACCTGTATATCTAGAGCTGTGTTCTTGTCAATTATCTTCCTCCTGTATATATGGTATATAGGTTTACCTCCCGTCTGTCCGTCAGTCCGTCCGGAAAGCTGGATCCTGCGATAACTTGAAAAGTATAAAACATATTTCATGAAACGTTTTACATACGTAGAGGGGCATAAGGAGATTATGCATGTTATTTAATTTTGTTGATATGGCCACAATTGTGATTGCTTAGGCAACAAAACAGTAGAAAAACAACGACAGTCTGTCCGGAAAACTGGATATTGTGAGTGAACTTACCAATTCAATAAGTTTACCTCTTCCAAAGGCGAAGACTCTGTGTAAAACATCGCTGTTGTTTTGCCGCTATATACGTACATGGATCGAAGGTATGACGATGCCAAATATATATACCGTTGAGAAAAACTCTAAAACCTGGACACCCTGTTTGCAAGACGAGTTAAGGATGGATCTAGCGATTACGTAGATTATGTATATCTCGGTTGAGACTGAGGTCTGATAAAGCCCCTGTGAATCTCTGGTCCTGCTGTCACCAGCTCTCATGAGATCAGTGGATTGAAGATGACGACGACACAAATATACTGTTGACACAACCCAGAACTCCTCTATTGGCAATCGGACACCCTGTTTGTGAATCTCTGGCCCTACCGTCATTAGCTTTCAGGATAAATCATTAGTTGCATCCACAATGGTGTGTTGTATCTTGAACATTAGTGTTGATCTTGCGAGGTAGAGGCGATGTTGGAGGATCTCCCTGCCTAGGTTGTGTACCATAATTATGGCACAGTTCTAATGTCATTACTAAGTATTGTGGTTTTAGCTTTGTTTCATTAATATAAGTTGTAATACTTTGACATTTTGCAATAGATAGCTATGCTATGTTGTAAAGTGTACTCATGTCCACATGATTCAACCGATATGGCATTGTATTGTTAGAGGCACAAGAGGGCATGTATTGCTATACTGGCTAAATGAAATATATACAACATTGTCTTGCGCCGACCCCTCGACACGTAGTATATACATTCTCTCCCTCTCTCTATCTAGTTATGCAAGATTTCGGTAGCTCAGTGATTTGAGGGTAGGGGTAATATTAGTTGTTGTGGCACTTACGACAAAACCCTAATTTGTCTTGCACTGAGCAATATGGCAGTCGAACATATAAATTACTGCATGTTTCCCAAGTTGCACAATGTAGAGGGGCTCCTTTACGGTAGAAGAAAAAACCCGTTTTATAAATGCATTCAAATTTGGACAAGGTATTATTTTTTGCTTGTATTGTTTTACCCGATTAACCCCTAAGGGGCCCCAGCAGATGGAACCAAAATACGAAAACTTATTGTGCATCTACCACATCCTAAACTAAGAAATACACCATACATGAACATGAAATCTCCTAAACGGGTATGGAGGAAGTTAGCGTCACAAGGCGGAAACTCCGTTATAATAAATTACTGCAAGTTCTCCAAGTTGTACACTTGTATAGGGGCCCCTTTATGCAAGCGGTCAAAACTCATTTCATATAATTATGTTGTGCCTCGAGTCCGTTAATAATCGTACCAAATTAGAACCAGAGGTTGATTTTAGTAAACACAAATGTTTCCCCCACTAGGGACGATGATATGCGCCATTAGGCTTCGTATAATCCCTACCAAGTTTCGTTGAAATCCGGCCAGGAGATCAGGAGAACTAGTCGGGACAAAGATTGTGTATTAAAACCTTTAAAGGGCCAAATACCGTTCAACTGGAACACGACAATAATATACACAACCAAGTTTCTTTGAAAGCCGACAGTTTGTTGAGGAGAACTAGTCAGGACAAAGAGAAAAGAGAAATCAACCGCAAGACGACAATGATATGTGAAACTAGGCTTGGTACTGCTCATTTATTGACAAGTTTCATTTAAATCCATACAGGGGTTCAGGAAAAAGGGATAAAATGTGTGTATTAAGGGCCATAACTCTGTCAAAAATCATTTAACCGGAACATGGCGATGATATGCGTTACTAGGCTTGGTACGGATCATCCCTGCCACGTTGCGCTGAAACCTGTGCCACGTTTCGCTGAAACCTGGCAAAAGGTTCAGGTAACTTGTCTGTACAAAGTTAGTATAGTAAAACCTTTAAAGAGCCATAACTCCACCAAAAATCATTCAACCGGAACATGGCGATCATATGCACAACTAGGCTTAATACTAATCACACTTGCCAAGTTTCACTGAAATGCAGCCTTGGGTTCAGAAAAACTAATCCATATAACGTTTGATAGTACAAGGAGCCATAACTATGTCGAACATCATCCTTGCCAAAACCAACCTTTCTATGTTGGTCCAAGCTTTCATTGATATTAACAATCTGGTAAAGTTTGGAAAAGATCGGACGAAAAATGAAGGCCCTATCGTCTTAACGAGGCAAAATACAACATTAAGATCAGATGACAAATGGAGGGGCTAGAGTGCCCACAAGGCAACACTGTTCATATTTGCAAATTCAAGGGCAGATAACTCAGCAGTTAGCGATCGAATCTTGCTGGTTCAAGAACTCGTCCGAGATCTTATGGATATATAACTACTTTATAAGTTTGGTAAAGACCGGATGAAAAAAGGAGGGGCTAGAATGCCCACACGGCAATATTATGCATTTTTGCAAATTCAAGGGCAGATAACTCAGCTGTTAGCGATTGTATCCAGTGGTTCAAGAATCCTCCGAGATCTTATGGATATATAACTTCTTGATAAGTTTTGTAAAGACCGGATGAAAAATGGAGGGGCTAGAGTGCCTACAAGGCAAAATTATACATTTTTGCAAATTCAAGGGCAGATAACTCCGGTATTAGTGATAAAATCTGAAAGAACTTGTCCGAGATCTTATGGATAACTACTGTATAATTTTGGTAAAGATCACATGAAAAATGGAGGGGTTAGAGTGCGCGCAAGGAAAAAGTTAACGACGGACAGACAGACAGACAGACGGACGGACGAGGGCATCAGAGCTAATAGTGTAAAATTGAGAATGCGTGCAGGAAGAGAGAAATAGGCAGACGTGATAACTAAGAGGAAATTGGACATATTTGGAGATTGTATTGGTTTGTTCCATATTATTTGAATATTTTAATGTAAAGAAGTGTAGGTTTTAAAAGAAAAAGTAAGTTATTAGGAATGACTAAGAACAAAATGGCAAAACTTGATGACCTTGGTGAAAAGGAAAGATCGTTGAACAATCTTATGAATCGATAATTAGTCTAGTGATATCCAGATTTATCGATTCGATCGAGCATTGGCCGATTAATCCTATGTTTGGCTTGCATTACGAGTATTTATCGATTTGATCGAGAATCGGGCGGATTATGTTTGGCTTGCATTACGAGTGTTACTTCAGTTTTTTTATTTCCGGTCAAGTATAAACTTTGTTCATAAGTTGAGCCAGCGAAATCATCTTTGAGTGCGCAAACCATTAAGGAAAACGATGTATAACTGGCATTTTTTATCATTTTTGTCTTGGTACTGTCGAATACGGGTGTTCAGTCGGAATGGACATTATTTTTTATAACAACACTAATTAGTAAATCCTGTAAATGTGTGGATCCAGAATTTGATGAGTTCAGCATGTTTGATGGTCATATATACATTTTTGCTCACATACACACGTTTGATGCACACATCCGTACTTGTGATGCACACATCCACACTTTTGATGCTCACATCCACACCTTTGATGTATACATCTACACTTCTGATGAACACTTTCACATTTGTGATGCACACATCACCGCTATAAATGCTCACATCCACATTGTGTATGCTCACATCCACACTTTTGATGCAAACATTCACACTCTTGATACTCACATCCAAACTTTTGATGCACACATTCACAATTTCCACACTTTTGATACATCCACACTTGCTGCTCACATCCACAATTGATGCACACATCGACACCTTTGATGCATACTTCCACACTTTGATGCTCTCATCTACACTTTTGATGCACACTTCTTATACTCAGATACACACTATTGATGCACACATTTACACTTGTTATGGACACTTCCAGACTTTTGATGCAAACATCCACATTTGTATGCACACTACCACAATGTTGATGCTCAGATCCACACATCTGATGCACACACATTCACAATTTTTATGGAAACATTCACATTTGATGCTCACATGCACATTTGTAATGCAAACATCCACCTTTGATGCACACATTCACACCTTTGATGTACACATCCTCACTTTTGATGCACATTTTCACACTAGTGATGTACACATTCACTTTTGATGCACACATCTGCAGTTTACACATTAGCACTGGTGATATATACATTCACACTTTTGATGCTCAGTTATACACATTTAATACAAACATTCACACTTTTGATGCATACATCCACACTTTTGATCCTCAAATGCACACTTTTGATGCTCACATTTACACATTTGATGCTCACATTCAACACTATTGATGCACACATTTACACTTTTTATGGACACTTCCACACTTTTGATGCACACTTCCAGACTTTTGATATTCAGATTCACACTTTTAATGCAAACATTTTCATTTTTGATGCACACATCCACATTTTTTATGCACACTACCACATGGTTGATGCTCAGATCAACATTTCTGATGCACAAACATTCACATTTCTCATGGAAACATCAACATTTGATGCTCACATGCACACTTGTAATTCACATATCCACTTTTGATGCACACATCCTCAACTTTGATGCACACATCCTCGCTTTTGATGCACACGTTCACACTGGTGATGCACACATTCACTTTTGATACACACATCTGCACCTTCGATTCACACATCTGCAGTTTTGATGTACACATTCGCACTGGTGATATACAAATTCACACTTTTGATGCTCAATGATACACCTTTAATACACACATTCACACTTTCGATGCACACATCCACACTTTTGATGCACACTTCCAGACTTTTGATATTCAGATTCACACTTTTGATGCAAACATTTACATTTTTAATGCACACATCCATATTTTTATGAACACTACCACATGGTTGATGCTCAGATCAACATATCTGATGCACACACATTCACACTTTTTATGGAAACATCAACATTTGATGCTCACATGCACACTTGTAATGCACACATCCACCTTTGATGCACACATCCTCACCTTTGATGCACACATCCTAACTTTTGATGCACTTTCACACTAGTGAAGCATACATTCACTTTTGATACACATATCTGCACCTTCGATGCACACATCTCCAGTTTTGATGTACACATTCGCACTGGTGATATACACATTCACACTTTTGATGATCAATTATACACCTTTAATACACAAATTCACACTTTCGATGCACACATCCAAACTTTTGATGCTCAAATGCACACTTTTGATGCTCACATGCACACTTTTGATACTCACATGTACACTTTTCATGCTCGCATCCACAATTTTGGTGCTCACATCCACACTTTGATGCTCACATCCACACTTTTGATGCTCACATCCACACTTATGATGCATTAATCCCCACATTTGATGCTCACATTCACACTTTTGATGCACACATCCACACTTGTATGCTCACTTCGAGACTTGTGTTGCGCAAATGCAAACTTTTGATTCTCACATGCTCACTTTTGATGTTCACATCCACACTTTTGATGCTCACATCAACAATTATGATGCACATATCACCCTTTTGATGCTCACATCCACACTGTTGATGCTCGCATCCACACTCTGATGCTCACATGCACACTTTTGATGCTCACATCCACACTTATGATGCACAGATCCCCATTTGTGATGCTCACGTCTACACTTTTGTTGCGCACATGCACAAAAAACCGCATATTTTTTATTAATAATCGGGAATGAACATTTCATGATCAAGTGACAGTGACCTTGATATTTGACCTACTAACAATGCAATCAATTGGGGTCGTTGTTTCCAAATTTATCCCAAAAGCAATACTTATTCTCCTCTCACCGAGGCCAATGCATGTATGAAGTTAAAAATGCGTGGATGTTATACGTCCAAAGCTATCATGTGAAATGCGCATGTTCATGCGAGGTCCATGTGAGGTTATGGTGAACTTTACCTTTGTCTTACTAACTCCAAAAGCAAAAGGATGATTCTATGTGCCAATAACGTTTCATGAGCGTAGGTATTCTACTCCGTGAGATATTGTTTGGAATGTATGCATATTGTATGTGGTCAAGGCGACATGCGGTCAAGGCGACCTATAATAAGTTCATGGTGACCTTCACCTTTAACCTGCTGAACCCAAATACACCACATTTTCTCCTATCACCAAGGGCAATGCACCTATAAAGTTTCATGAGTGTGGGTGTTGGGGATTCGAAGTTATCACGCAGAATGCATATTTCTATATACAGTTATTGCAAACTTGACATTTGACCTGCTGACCCCAAAAATAATAGTGTTCATTTCCCACAAAAGGCAATGTACCTATGAAGTTCTACGAGTGTGGATGTTGTGGTTTCAAAGAATGCATATTTACATATAAGGTCATGGCGACCTTGATCTTCTACCTACTGACCCCAAACATAATGTTAATTTTCATATCAAAGGCAATGTACCTATGAAGTTTCATGAGTGTGAATGTTGTCGTTTTGCAGCTATTATGCGGAATGCATATTTCCATAATTATAATAGTATAGTATGACCTTTGACCTACTGAAACCAAATAGCACAAGGTTTCTCCTATCACCAAATACAATGTACCTGTACCAATGAAGTCTGATGATGCGGTTTTAGTTATTATGGGGAATGCATATTTCCAAACGGTCATGGCGACATAAGATCATGGCGACATTGGCCTTTTACCTATTGACCCTAAATGTAATAGGTTCCTGATATCACACAGGACACAGTGTACCTATGACGTTTCATGAGTTTGGGTGACCTTGACCTTTCATCCCAAAACAAATAGTGTTCCTCCTCTCACCATGGGCATATTTCTATGAAGTTTCATATGTGTGAGTTTATGATTTCGAAGTTATCACGTGGAATATATATATATATATATTTCCATATTAGGTCATGGCGACCTTGACCTATTAAATCCAAAATTAATAGGGTTATCCTCTAACATACGGCAATGTATATTTACCTATGAAGTTTCATGAGTGTTGGTGTAATGGTATCACATTTATCGTCCGAAATATGTAATTGTTTACGGACGGACGGACAATCTCATACCATAAAATGCCCTGGTTTTGAAATGAGCGTATACAATGCAAATGGGCGTATAAAAAGTGCTTAACTTTTTTCTTAATATAATTTATGAAGTCCTCAACGCAGAGCTGTAATTCAAATTAAACGATATTCTCACTCGGATTACCAGGCACTATCATTTTTCTTTACAATTGGAGATGGCACGGAGAGTAGAATTTCCCAAAACTGTCATTGAGTGCAGTAGGCTTTCCTAAGGTCAGATAAGTACAGTGGACGGTTATATTCTTAATCAGTAGGCTTTCCTACGGTCAAACAAGTACAGTGGACAGTTATATTCTTAATCAGTAGGCTTTCTTACGGTCAAACAAATACAGTGGACGGTTATGTTCTTAATCAGTAGATTTTCCTACGGTCAAACAAGTAAATTGATCGGTTATATTCTTAATCAATACAGTTTTCTACGGTCAAACAAATATAGTGGACGGTTATATACTTAATCAGTAGACTTTTCTACGGTCAAACAAGTACAGTGAACGGTTTTATTCTTAATCAGTAGATTTGCCTACGGTCAAACAAGTACAGTGGGCGGTTATATTCTTAATTAGTAGATTGACCTACGGTCAAACAAGTACAGTCAACGGTTATATTCTTAATCAATAGATTTGCCTACGGTCAAACAAGTATAGTGGGCGGTTATATTCTTAATCAGTATATTTGCCTACGGTCAAACAAATACAGTGGGCGGTTATATTCATAATCAGTAGATTGACCTACGGTCAAACAAGTACAGTTGACGGTTATATTCCTAATCAGTAGATTTGCCTACGGTCAAACAAGTACAGTGGGCGGTTATATTCTTAATCAGTACAGTTTCCTACGGTCAAACAAGTACAGTGGACGGTTATATTCTTAATCAGTAGATTTACCTACGGTCAAACAAGTAAAGTGGACGGTTATATTCTTAATCAGTACAGTTTCCTACGGTCAAACAAGTACATTGATCGGTTATATTCTTAATCAGTAGATTTACCTACGGTCAAACAAGTACAGTGGACGGTTATATTATTAATCAGTACAGTTTCCTACGGTCAAACAAGTACAGTGGACGGTTATATTCTTAATCAGTAGATTTACCTACGGTCAAACAAGTACAGTGGACGGTTATATTCTTAATCAGTAGATATACCTACGGTCAAACAAGTACAGTGGACGGTTATATTCTTAATCAGTAGATTTGCCTACGATCAAACAAGTACAGTGGGCAGTTATATTCTTAATCAGTAGATTTGTCTACGGTCAAACAAGTACAGTGGGCTGTTATATTCTTAATCAGTACAGTTTCCAACGGTCAAACAAGTACAGTGGACGGTTATATTCTTAATCAGTAGATTGACCGTAACAAGTATAGTTGATGGTTATATTCTTAATCAATAAATTTGCCTACGGTCAAACAATTGCAGTTGGCGGTTATATTCTTAATCAGTAGACTTTCATATGGTCAAACAAGTACAGTGGACGGTTATAAATATTCTTAATCAGTAGGCTTTCCTACGGTCAAACAAATACAGTGGACGGTTATATTCTTAATCGCTAGGTTACAAAACATATATTTTATTGCAACTCACGTTTTTAGATTTACCCACACTCGGCTCCGCCCTTGTAGGGTTCATAACTCGCGAATACAATATATATTACATAAAGCGCAATCTCGAAATAAACATCAGGTACATTGTTTTACACAATATGAATAGGCTATGTGCAGCTAGTTTGCACAATATGAATATGCTATGTTCAACTAATTGACACAATATGAATAGGCTATGTGCAGCTAGTTTACACAATATTAATAGGCTATGTGCAGCTAGTTTACACAATATGAATAGGCTATGTGCAGCTAGTTTACACAATATGAATATGCTAGGTTCAACTAATTGACACAATATGAATAGGCTATGTGCAGCTAGTTTACACAATATAAATAGGCTATGTGCAGCTAGTTTACACA
This sequence comes from Cyrtodaria siliqua, assembly GCA_037043455.1. Lineage (NCBI taxonomy): Eukaryota > Metazoa > Mollusca > Bivalvia > Adapedonta > Hiatellidae > Cyrtodaria > Cyrtodaria siliqua. The sequence goes on from JAWPHD010006074.1 coordinate 118,492, forward strand.
ATATGAATAGGCTATGTGCAGCTAGTTTACACAATATGAATATGCTATGTTCAACTAATTGACACAATATGAATAGGCTATGTGCAGCTAGTTTACACAATATGAATAGGCTATGTGCAGCTACACAATATAAATAGGCTATGTACAGCTAGTTTACACAATATGAATAGGCTATGTGCAGCTAGTTTACACACTATGAATAGGCTAAGTGCAGCTAGTTTACACAATATGAATAGGCTATGTGAAGCTAGTTTAGACAATATGAATAGGCTATGTGCAGCTAGTTTACACAATATGAATAGGCTAAGTGCAGCTAGTTTACACAATATGAATGGGCTATGTGCAGCTAGTTTACACAATATGAATAGGCTATGTGCAGCTAGTTTACACACTATGAATAGGCTAAGTGCAGCTAGTTTACGCAATATAAATAGGCTATATGCAGCTAGTTTCTATGTGCAGCTAGTTTACACAATATAAATAGGTTATGTGCAGCTAGTTTACACAATATGAATAGGATATGTGCAGCTAATTTACACAGTATAAATAGGCTACGTGCAGTTACTTTACACAATATAAATAGGCTATGTGCAGCTAGTTCAAACCTAGATAAAAGGTGGCTGGTGATCTCAGATTGATCACAACCAACCTGGGGTTCTGTAGTTCAGTTTAACCCATCAAATATCTAGTAAAGCTTGCAGTAAATACAATGAAGTAAATAAATTCCACCCATAAATCTACACTCATAAATACATTTCGAGGAATGTTTCCAGGAACTTAGTTCAATGCTCAGTACATAAACTGTGATAAAACTTAAAAGTGGAAAACAAGTGGACAACAAGGTACATAATGGAGTATACAGTACATATCTCAAGATGGCCTCTGTGTCTCTTTGATTTTTTTTGGATAAAAGTGGAAAAGAAGTTGACAACAAGGTACATAATGAATTATAGATATTTTATTCAAATTCACAAAATGATAAACATGTGCATGGGTTATGCAAAATTAACAATATCAATAACAATACATTAAAATAATGACACAAATAACAAATTTCAATATCAAAATGACAAACATTACATAATTATGTAAAAGCAAATATTTATGCAACAATCGCATGAAACAAACTCAAGCAATGAATAGCATAGCCAAACCATCTTTATTATTGAGAGTTCTAAAAAACTGAAAAGATGAAAGAATTCTCAAAATCGGATGATAAACAAAGAAGATATGACCATTTGACGGTTTTACTAAAACGGATATGGAATTTGCCAATTTACAATTTTGACATCAAAGTTCTAAATTACCATACATGTAATATTTATAAACATGATAACTTACTGATTAAGAAGAAAGTAAATCACAGCAAGTGTATGAATAATAAGTTAACTATAGTGTAAAAAAACATTTTTTGATCAATTAAGGATTTTCCTTTGCTTAAAATCATAAAATAATATTTATCAATACGCCATATATGGTAATTTAGAACTACGACTTCGTAGTTCTCAAGCGGCTCCTATACTATTTTAAGAAGAACCTTCACATGTTCATATCTTCTTTGTTTATCATCCAATCTTGATACTGTAATTCGTTCGCAATTTCCGCAGATTTTCAGAAATCTCAATAAGAAAGATATTCCTACATTCTCTTTAAATAGATAACTTTATATCAAAACAATCCAACACCCCATTAATAATACAAACTTTAGCGACATGTATCGAATAGAAATACAATTATGTCATGTATGTAGTGTTTATGTTTTATTTTGAAGCAATTGTATATGACGAAAGGTCAGCTGTTCCGATACCCTTGCGTATTGTCAAAGGAGATATATCGTCATTGTGCTTTTTCAAACAATGTGGCAAAAGCTTGTTGGTTGTCAGTTGCGTAAAAATTAATGTTTTCTGTTAACAAACACTTTTTTGATAAATAGTAAACGAATACTGGCATTTTTTTACTTATTAAAATTCAAGCGTTGTTAACTTCAATTCATTATTCTCTCAATATAACAAACAATTGCGTAACAGCAATAAATGTGAGAACATCACTGAACAAAGGAAAATAAAATAGACTGTAGGCGCTAGTAAACAATTAAACAAAAAATACTATTTTCATATTCTTCAGACAAACAAGTATTTTACATTATTTCGTTTTAAAATACATTTGAAAATCATGAGCAGGTAGTGCTCAGGTTTTATTCTATAATAATGTGGCATTGTAGATACTTTGTTAAACAGGGAACTTAACCTAAAAATCTAAACTAACCCGAAATTTTGCACATGCATATAAAGTTTGGTGAACATCTTTCAAAAACAGAGTAAGATATGCATGGCGGAGACAGGAAGTGATCTTTATTTCGTCCAAAGAATTTTTTGACATAATGTTAGATGCATATAAGCCATGGCCTACATGTCAAGACCTATTGTGAAATAATCCAGCCTTTCGATTTGACCAACACCAATGTCAATCCCGATAGATATCTTCCTTACATACCTAATATTTAATTTAATGTCATTAACAGTGGGAAAGCATGTCGTAGCGGAGACAGGATGTGACCTATATTTCGTTCAAAGTAGGTAAAAGCAGCCCAACATTTTGAACGATGTGTAAGATGCATATAACGAATATTGTGATGAAGTTTGATGAAAATCTTGCGAGAAAGAAACAAGGTACACATGTCGGAGAGGAGACCGGACGTGACCTATATTTCTCATGTAGGTCACAGTGACCCGACATTTTGCACACGATGTGAGATGCATATAAGGAACATTCTGATGAAGCTTGGTGAATATCCTAAAATAAAGAAGTAATATATGCATATCAATAGCGGAAACCGGACGTGACATATATTGCATCGAAATAGGTCACAGCAACCTGAATTTTGAACATGATTTTCGATGCGTAGAAGAAAGATTCTGGTGCAGTGCAATAAAGAAGCAATATGCGCATGTCGTAGCAGAGATCGGACGTGATAGGCCACAGTGACCCGAAATTGTGTATGTGATGTTGGATCTATACCAGAAACATTCTGGTTGAGTTTGGCGAAAATCCTACATGAAAGAAGCAAGATACGCATGCCGTAGCGGAGACCGGATGTGACCTATATTTCTCGAAATTAGGATTTGCATGCACATAATTACTAGTTCACAGTGGTATGTTTAGTTAAACATACAAATACATAATAATAGCCTAACAAATTCGCTAATAGTAATTGCACATTCATAAAGCACATAATTATGTTAATAAATACAAACAAGTGTAACAACTTTTAATGTATATGCCTAACTTACTGTGTCCTTCTTCGGTCGATGGTCGATGGTAAGATGCGATGGTAAGATACGATGGTCGATGGTAAGATGCGATGGTCGATGGTCCATCGCATCTTACCATCGACCATCGCATCTTATCATCGACCATCGCATCTTACCATCGCATCTTACCATCGATCATCGCATCTTACCATCGACCATCGCATCTTACCATCGCATCTTACCATCGATCATCGCATCTTACCATCGACCATCGCATCTTACCATCGCATCTTACATCGACCATCGCATCTTACCATCGACCATAGACCTATGTCGATAGTCGATGGTAAGATGCGATGGTAACATGGCCCTAACAGGACACCGTACTAACTAGTTCATTGTAGTAAAATTACAGTGTAATAAATAAGAATTCCATGAAACTATTGCTAATACGTGCTAGTAGTATATAACACTTAGAACTTATAAATAACGATTTTGATACAACATTGCTTCAACATACACAGAAGTTCATGAGTGTAAATAAAACACACACACACACACACAAGTAATGGTTCTGTAACAATACTGCTTGTGTGTACAATACAAACATAACGTAAATAACAACTTTGCTTGTGCATACATTGCATATATAACACAAATAAATTAAGAGTTTGTTACATGTACATGTGAGTGTTGGTGTACATACATGACATAACTGCAACTTCCACCCCCAACTGACGTTTACACTTCCGAGTGTCCCACACATCAGTACCATACAATTCTTATACATGTTGATACCTATTATATGTTACTAATATAAACGGAGCGGTGCATGATGCTAATATAAAACGTGTTGTATGAGAATCATGTATGTGTCTTCTTAGATTCATATATAAGTTACATGAAATTTATAAGAAAAGTTGAGAGTTTTAAAAACTATTTTTTATGAATGTACTTATCTGAAACTACTATTATATAAATATAATAATAAACGTTTTACATGAGACTTATATGAAGCTCCTCTTAAAGAAGGAAATATGAGAATCATGTGAAACTCATGAGAATACATGCATATGTTGTTATATATGGCAAACTTACCTAGGTATGCATGCTTCCATTAAGTAACTGTTTCCGCCCCCAAACAAGGTACAAATTGATAACGCAAGAATGTTCCCATCAACCATGGAGTAAAATGATCATGCATGCTCCCATTAATTGTCTGTTCTCCCAACCGCGGAATAAACTGATCAAGTATGCATGCTCCCATCAACTATCTGTTCTCCCAACCGCGGAATAAACTGATCAAGTATGCATGCTCCCATCAACAACCTGTTCTCCCAACCGCGGAATAAACTGATCAAGTATGCATGCTCCCATCAACTATTTGTTCTCCCAACCGTGGAATCAACTGATCAAGTATGCATGCTAACATCAACTATCTGTTCTCCCAACCGTGGAATAAACTGATCAAGTATGAATGCTCCCATCAACTATCAGTTATCCCAACCGCAGAATAAACTTATCAAGTATGCACGCTCACATCAACCGTCAGTTCTCCCAACCGCGGAATGAACTGATCAAGTTCTGCTGCTATCAACTATCTGTTCTCCCAACTGCGGAATAAACTCATCAGTGTGCATGCTCCCATCAACTATCTGTTCTCCAAACTGCGGAAAAAAATCATCAAGTATGCATGCTCACATCAACTGTCAGTTCTCCCAACCGCGGAATAAACTGATTAAGTGTGCATGCTCCCATCAACTATCTGTTCACCCAACTGAGGAATAAACTCATCAAGTATGCATGCTCCAATCAACTATCTGTTCTCACATCTTTGGAATAAACTGATCAAGTAGGCATGCTCCATCAACTATCTGTTCTCAGATCCGCGGAATAAACTGATCAAGTGTGCTTGCTCCAATCAACTATCAGGTCTCCCTACCGCGGAATATGCATGTTGCCATCAACTATCTGTTCTCCCAACCGCGGAATACTCTGATAAACTATGCATGCTCCCATTAACTATCTGTTCTTCCAACCGCAGAATAAACTGATCAAGTATGCATGCTCCCATCAACTATCTGTTCTCCCAACCGCGAAATAAACTCATTAAGTAAGCATGCTCCCAGAACTACCAGTTCTTCCAACTGCGGAATTAACTTATCAAGTATGCATGCTCCCATGAACTATTAGTTCTCCCAACCGCGGAATATCTGATCAAGTATGTTAGCTAATTACAAGGCAAGTTCAGCACATGGCAAAACATCACAAACATAAAAGTGTTGACAATATTGGAAAGGTAAGCGTCAAAAAAGTCCTGTTCCATCATCTATCTGTTCTCCCAACCGCAGAATAAACTGATCAAGTATGCATGCTGCCATTAACTATCTATTCTCCCTCCTGGGGAAGAAACTGCCCAAGTATGCATGCTACATCAACTATTTGTTCTCCCAATCGTAGAATAATCCGTCTAAATTCCTAAAAAATATGTTTAGACCGATCAAGTACCGGTATGTATATTCCCGTTGAACTAACTGTTCCACAACGTGACGGTGACGTTTACAATGTTCAAGTATGTACGTTTCCATTAACTAACTGTTCCCCAAACTGATGTTTGCAATGATCCTGTAGTAATCCTTCACTTAACTAACTGTTCCCCAATGTGATGTTTACACTGGTCAAGTATACATGCTCCCATTGACTAACTGTTCCCCACAAACTGATGTTTACACTGTTCAAGTATGCTCCCGTTAACTAACTGTTCCCATACTCATCCAGTATTCATCATAACGTTAAATAACTGTTCCCGAAAGTGTTTTATACACTGATACAGTATTTATGCTCCAGTTAACTAACTGTTTCCCAAAGTGGTAATGTGAAAATTGCACTGATCAAGTGTGTATGCTCCAGATAACTCAACTGACGTATACACTGATCACATGTGCATGCGCCTATCAAATAACGATTTCACAACTGATGGTTACAGTGATCGAGTATGCATGCTTAACTAATTGTTTACCACCTAATATTTACACTGATCAAGTATACATGTTCCCATTAGTTAACTGTTACCCGAATTAATATTTACCTTAATAAAAAGTGCATGCCCCCATTAACTAACTGCTATCACAGTTGATTTTTACACTGATCAAGTATACATGTTCCCGTTAGCTAACGGTTACCCGAAATATTTACCTTGATGACAAATGCCTGCTCCAATTAACTATCTATTCCCCAAACTTTAGACTGATCAAGTTTTGATGCTCCCATTAAAATTATCTCTGAAAAATATAGCTCGTAATACGGTAAAAGTTGTTCGACCTTGATATCATGCAAAAAGTATTATTTAACACACGAAGTAAACATTGTGACATTTATCCATGTGCATAACTGAATGATATATGACTCATAAGAGTGTATCATATGTGGTGTCGCTGTGCGTGAGTCAGTCTGTGCATGCGTGCGTTCCTATGAGACTGCAATATTTTTTTTGTTGGTATTTATCGTGTTCGACGATATCCAAATTTCTCCTTTCATCCATTTTTGTTTGCTTTCATGTGTGACGTCACTAACGTGTTAATTCTTAATGTAGAGATTAACATTTTTGTGGATTTCGGAAAAAAAGTCCAATGATTGCTCGTAACGTCGTAACTTTTTCAATCTTACCCTTTGGCAGAAGTGACTGAATATCACTATAGTCATACATGAATGCAGCGTCTGCTGCTGATCGTCCGTGTTTATTTACACGATTGATATCAGCATGATGTTGCAGTAGAAGTTCTACTAGTTCTTTATTTCCAGTTATGGCTGCTTCTATTATTGCCGTGTTACCTATGTTATTGCAACAGTTTACATCAGCCCCACGTTCTAGTAGAAGTTTTACTACGTCTACCTCTCCGTATGAAGATGCAACCAACAAAGGTGGTTGACCTACATCATCAGGCAAATTTATATCGATGCCGCTATCTAAAAGATATCTTACTTCGTCTATGTTTCCGTGGATACAAGCAGCAGACAATAGATTATCGCAGCCATGTTTATCAGAACCAGGTTCCAAAAGAAGTTGTACTATGTTTCTGTGTCCAGCCTTTCTCGCTGCATCTGCAGCTGTCAATCCATACTTATTGACAACCCTTGCATTAGCCTTATACCTCAACAGTAAGTTAGCAACCTCTGTTTTTCCTTTAAACGACGATATGAACAAAGGTGTATCATTATCAATATTACTCAAATCGATATCAACCCCATGTTCTAAAAGAACATTTACTACACTGGGGTGTCCACATTCAGAGGCAATAAATAACGGAGACTGTTTCCAATTTCTCTCGCATATATTAGCATCAGCTCCATGTTGCAGCAGCAAACTGATCGTTTTTGTGTGGCCTCTACTTGCAGCTGCATACACTGTAGATGAACCATCGTGCTCACACATGTTTGCATCCGCACTGTGTTGTAATAACAGATTTACTACTTCAAGATGACCATTCGCAGATGCACTAATCAGTGGGGTAACACCTCCTTTGTTACTCTTGTTTACATCCGCACTGTGTTGTAATAATAGCTTTACTACTTCATGGTGACCATTCTGAGATGCTTGATATACTGGAGATGCACCAGTGTCCCCCCAACAAAGATTCACATCTGCCCCATGCTCCAACAATACCCTAACTACTCCTGTGGCACCTTTCTGTGAGGCCATCCACAGTGGAGATATACTCTCGTGCTGACACATGTTTACATCCGCACTATGTTGTAATAATAGCTCTACTACTTCAAGATGACCATTCTGAGATGCTTGATATACTGGAGATGCACCAGTGTCCCCCCAACAGAAATTCACATCTGCCCCATGCTCCAATAATACCCTTACTACTTCTGTGGTACCTTTCTGTGAGGCCATCCACAGTGGAGACGTAAAATCGTGCTTACACATGTTTACATCCGCACTGTATTGTAATAATAGCTTTACTACTTCACAGTGACCATTCTCAGATGCACTTATCAGTGGGGTAACACCGTCTTTGTTACTCTTGTTTACATCCGCACTGTATTGTAATAATAGCTTTAATACTTCAAGATGACCATTCTGAGATGCTTGATATACTGGAGATACACCAGTGTCCCCCCAACATAGATTCACATCTGCCCCATGCTCCAATAGTACCCTAACTACTTCTGTGGCACCTTTCTGTGAGGCCATCCACAGTGGAGACGTATCATCGTGATTACACATGTTTACATCCGCACTGTATTGTAATAATAGCTTTACTACTTCACAGTGACTATTCTCAGATGGACCAATCAGTGGGGTATCGCCATCATTGTCACTCATGTTTACATCCGCACCATGTTGTAATAATAGCTTTACTACTTTAAGATGGCCATTTTCAGATGCACTAATCAGTGGGGTAACACCGTCTTTGTTACTCTTGTTTACATCCGCACTGTGTTGTAATAATAGCTTTACTACTTCAAGGTGACCATTCTTTGATGCTTGATATACTGGAGATGCACCAGTGTCTCCCCAACAAAGATTCATATCTGCCCCATGCTCCAATAATACCCTAACTACTCCTGTGGCACCTTCATGTGAGGCCATCCACAGTGAAGATATACCCTCGTGCTGACACATGTTTACATCCGCACTGTATTGTAATAATAGCTTTACTACTTCAAGGTGACCATTCTGAGATGCTTGATATACTGGAGATGCACCAGTGTCTCCCCAACAGAGATTCACATCTGCCCCATGCTCCAATAATACCCTAACTACTCCTGTGGCACCTTCATGTGAGGCCATCCACAGTGGAGATGTACCATCGTGCTTACAGATGTTTACATCCGCACTGTGTTGTAATAATAGCTTTACTACTTTAAGTTGGCCATTTTCAGAGGCACTACTCAGTGGCGTAACACCGTCTTTGTTACTCTTGTTTACATCCGCACTGTGTTGTAATAATAGCTTTACTACTTCAAGGTGACCATTCTGAGATGCTTGATATACTGGAGATGCACCAGTGTCTCCCCAACAAAGATTCACATCTGCCCCATGCTCCAATAATATCCTAACTACGTCTGTGGTACCTTTATGTGAGGCCATCCACAGTGGAGATATACCATCGTGCTGACACATATTTACATCCGCACTGTGTTGTAATAATAGCTTTACTACTTCAAGGTGACCATTCTGAGATGCTTGATATACTGGAGATGCACCAGTGTCTCCCCAACAAAGATTCACATCTGCCCCATGCTCCAATAATATCCTAACTACGTCTGTGGTACCTTTATGTGAGGCCATCCACAGTGGAGATATACCATCGTGCTGACACATATTTACATCCGCACTATGTTGTAATAATAGCTTTACTACTTCATAGTGTCCTTCCTGTGATGCAACCATCATAGGAGTAGAGCCTTTATCATCAGATATGCTGCTATCACAATTGTAATTAACCAGAGTCTGACATATATTAGCTAACCCAAGTCCTGCACTAAATAACAACGGTGTTCTATTACAGTTATCAGTAATATCAACGTTATTACCTTTGTTTACAATTAATGTTATCATGTCAGAATTACCGGAGAGTGCGGCCATGTGTAGTACAGACATTGTCGCACCACGTTCTTCCCATGTATCATTTGGGGTGCCATGATTGCCATCATTAAGCAATATAGTAAATGCATCTATATTACCTCCGAGACAGGCCATTGGTATCAAGGATAAAGTATCAACATTTCTGAGATATTCCTTAAGCATTGGATACACATAGCGGAACAGTAAGTGTATGTTGTGCGCAAGTATCCAATGTATTGCTCTAACATTTCTGGCCTTCAGGAGTCTTAAAATAACCCAGTTTTTGTCCCAAACAATTTTCTTTTTGTGAAAAAAACGGTGATACTGCTCTATGTTAGGTGTTTTGTCTAAAAACATATAACCTAGGTTTTCGTTTGATATATTTGCTAAATAGTGACAGAAACATTTTTGAAATTCTTCATCGTGAATAATTGGATTTAAGAAAACATCATGGAAATTACCACGTTCAATTTCCAAACTCAATCTTTCTGCCATATTCGGATAGTGCTCTGGTTTTATGACTACAAACAGATTTTTGTCAGTGGTATCTTTGTCATTGTGTGAGGTATTGTGTATACGTATGCGTTCTCTGACGAAGCTTGAGCTGCAGTGTTTTAACAACTCAAGTGGGTAGTTTATACCAAACAGATAGGCAGTGGCCTCGTATAATGTATCATGTATAAATCGAAATGATTTACCCTCTTGTACTAGGTATACGTCGACTAATATTTCCATATGAGACTTAATAAAAGTGAAAGCCGTATTCTGTGGTACTTCACAGGCTTCCATAATACTGCGCACTCTTTCTTTACTAGACGCTTCACACGCTGAAAATGGCTCTAAAATCTCACCATTGAAACTCTTTTCGTGCAGCATACACAGAACTAAAGCACAAAATTGGACTGGGTGTTTGTGTTTGATATCTTCCAACTCAGATACTAATATTACAAACATATCTCTAAAAAAGGCATCTTTCTTTGCTTGAAAGTGTTTGTTTGCACCAAACAATTTACAAAGAAGAGGAAAATTGGAATACTCAACTTCAGTTATAGCATCGATATCATCTAATATCTCATTTGCTTTGTTGCCTGTATGCGTTTTTAAAATACAAATGTGTTCTTCCTGTGTAAGTTTATGTTTAACGTCATGTAAATCAATTACATTTTTGCATACAATTGTTCTTTTCAAACTTGGATCTTTAATTAACTGTTTTCTAATTGTGAACATCAGCTTAATGTCAGTATCTTTTACCAACGATTCAATGGTTTCGTTATATGATTCCAGATCTGAGAGTTTGTGGCTATCTATTACTGTTTTACCAACGACATCATTTAGCACAAATACTTGCTTTCGTGATCGGTTCAAACAAACCTTGATTTCTTCCACCCTATCTACTGGAATTACTTCATAGTCTTGTTGTTGCAACTTGACAGCAATATGATTGGCGATCGCAGTCTTTCCAGAACCCGAATTGCCCGTTATTGTGATGAAGTTTCCCTTCAAACATTCTGTGTAGATAAACTTGGAAGCACGAGTCTCAACGTAATTATGTTCGTCCTTCTTCCACATGTCAATAAGCCACGTATGCTGTTCTGAAATGGCAAACTAACTTTCTTTGATACAAGTTATAATTATTTCCTGGAATCATATGCTAAGTTAACATTCAAACATTCATTAATAACCATTTTTATTTATGCTTAATGTCTGTTTTAGAATGTCACTTAGGTCACCGAAATTATAAAAAAGTTTCATAGCATGAAAAATGACATGTAGGAAAACCTAGCCTTATGATTTATATTACAGAAAATGTTAACTGGACGCCGCATATTGAAAACGATGACAAACCGGTGGTGATAATACTTTCTTTTTTTTTAAAAAAAGAAGGGCTTAAAAACTAGAACGGTGGTTTTAACACATCTACTGACCTTAAAGTCAAAATGGTCGAAGGCTAAACACCAAAGACAGTGTATGCATACTGATTCAAGATTTTAGGTGCAATAGTGTACGAGATATGATATCGCATCGGATTTGCCTCATCACGGGAAATATTTGTATTTCAAGGTTGTAAGTCTAATACATTTAAAGTTAAACAGACGGACATGCAGATAGACAGATATTGTCTTGATGTGATACGGAAATTAAAACTGACAGACGGATGGACAGACATCGACAAAATATAATCTGTCTTGTACTCACTCGTGTTTCACTTGCTCGTTTATAACTGTATTACTCACGACTACCCACATTAAAACTCGCTAATTTATTAATAAATTACTTTTTTCTTCGCATAATATTACTAACTCCTCTCCCACTATATTGCTCACTTGTTTTGCTTTTCATTACATTACTGACTCATTTCCCACTATGTAACTCGACCATACCCATTTATATTACTCAGTTGTTTCTCATTGTATTGCTGACTCAGATACCATTATGTTATTCACCATATTTTCTCACTATATGACTCACTTGTTTCCCTCTATACTACTCACTCGTTTCCCACTATTTAACTCATGTGGTTTCACACTGTATTGATTTTTTTTGTAATAAACTATTTTATTTCATCATTTGGTACATGACATGTTATTACAATTCAGTACATTATAAACATAGATGAAATAATTTATGTTTATGGTTAAGAGAGTTTTAAAAGAAAGAAAAGGAGGAAGATGATAAAAGAGGAGGATAGATTTATACAAAAATCAGTAGAAAGAGATAAGAATGAAGTTGTTTCCAGCAGGTGAAAAGGACAGTAATAAGATGAAAAAGGATAGAACAATAGATAATGCTTTCCCTTTGTATGTCTGTAAAGTGGTTTGTCACTTTCTTTAAGTTTGACATATGCAATAATAATACGTATAATATATTAAAACATAGTGTACGTCAGTGGTCTCGGAAATTTTGCCATTTTTATCGTGTATTTCTAGTTTATCTCGGTCCATAGCTATTTATCGTTCGATTTCAATTTGTCTATATAAATGCAAAACATTGGCACTGTTTTTAAACATTTGTTTGTAAAAATAAAATATGTTGCGCTAATTATAATGATTTTTTTTACATTTACCATATCTTCTGTTTTTTCGATTCCAAATGAGAATGTTCTTAAGTCCAAAGGTAAGTTCAAGTGTATGCTTTTTACATATAAGGAAAGTTCTGACCAGAAATGTTGTGTATGCATGCATTCCCAGAAAAGGTGGTTTACTGATTCTATATTCATATTACAAAACTCACACAGATTTGAGTTGACCATCTTGAATTTGAGCAGAGATTTGTTTGTTGGAATTATTCTCATAACATACTTGTATTGAAAGTTTCTTATTTTTGTATTAATTGTTGCTTTTATTGCTATAGTATATACATTTTCCCACTTAATATTTTTAAATATTTAAATAAATTTTCCCGTTTTAGTTGTGGTTTATTATTTGTTGTATAATCCCGTTTTACTTGATAGTCATATAGAAACTTGTTTGTTTGTTTCACACTGTATTGATGACTCTGTTGTCAGTATATTACTATTTTTCCACTATATTACTGACTTGTTTCTCCACTGTATTACTGACTTATTTCCCACTATATTACTGACTTGTTTCCCACTGTATTACTGACTTATTTCCCACTATATTAGTGACTTGCTTCCCACTGTATTACTGCCTGATTTGTTTCCCACTCCGTTACTGAATTATTTCCCACTATATTACTCAAGAGTTTCGCTTCCTACCATATAACTCACTTGTTTTCAACTATTTTACTGATCCATTTCCGTTTATATTACCCAATTATTTCTCGCAGTATTAGTGATTTATTCCAACTATATCACTCATTTCCCTATATTATTCCCTTGTTTCACATAATATTACTCACTATACTCGTTTCCCACTATATCCGCTCTTTCGTATCCAACTCTAGCACTTATATATTTCTCACTATATAACTCACGCGTTTCCAAAACAATTAATCACTCGTTTACCGCTATATCTGCTCATTCTATCCCATTTTAGTACACCCACTATAATACTCACTCGTTTCCACTATGTTTACTAATTCTATCCCATTCTAGTACACCCACTATAATACTCACTCGTTTCCACTATATTCACTCATTATATGTAATTTTGTAGAACCAATATAATACTCACTCGTTTCCACTATATTTACTCATTCTATCGCACTCTACACCGACTATAATACTCACTCATTTCCTCTGTATCTGCTCATTATATCCCACTCTAGTACATCCACTATAGTAATCACTTATTTCCACTATATTTACTCATTCTATCCCACTCTAGTATACCCACTATAATACTCACTCGTTTCCACTATATTTACTCATTCTATCCCACTATAGTACACCCACTATAATACTCACTCATTTCCACTATATTTACTCATTCTATCCCACTCTCGTAAACCCACTATATACTCACTCGTTTCCACTATATTTACTCATTCTATACCACTCTAGTACACCCACTATAATACTCACTCGTTTAAACTATATTTACTTATTCTATCCCACTCTAGTGCACCCACTATAATACTCACTCGTTTCCACTATATTTACTCATTCTATCCCACTTTAGTACACCCACTATAATACTCACTCGTTTTCACTATATTTACTCATTCTATTCCACTCTAGTACACCCACTTTATTACTCACTCGTTACCACTATATTTGCTCATTCTATCCCACTCTAGTACATCCACTTTAATACTCACTCGGTTCCACTAAATTTTCTCATTTATTTTCCACTGTATTACTCACTATAGTACTCACTCGTTAGAAATAGAAGATAAATATTGTTAACAAAGTTGACTAGAAGTACATATTGATTAGTTTCAACATAAGTGTTTTGAAGTAATGTGTATCGATACAGGTGAATAAACGTAGCGAGTCTATTGTATTATCTATTGACTAGAAATACCTTGCAAAGAGAATGACTAGAGGAACAATGTCAAAAGTACCACTATATGTGACTGGACGTGTAATGGCAAAAGTAACGCTATAGGTGGTTAAAGGTACGGTGTCAATGGTACCACTATATGTGATTAGAGGTACAGTGTCAAAAGTACCACTAAATATGACTAGAGGTACAATTAATGGCAATAGCAACACTGCAGGTAGTTAATGGTACAGTGTCAATAGTACCAATGTATGTGACTAGAGGTACAGTTTCAATAGTACCACTATATATGCTTACAGTTACATTGTCAATAGTACCACTATAGGTTACTAGAGGTACATTGTCAATAGTACAGCTAAATGTGATTAGAGGTCAAATTTAAATAGTACCGCTCTATGTGATACCGCTCTATGTGAGCTACAGTGTCAATAGTACCACTTTAGGTGACGTAATATAGGTACATTGTCAACAATATCACTCTATGTTACTAGAGGTACAGTCTCAATAATGCCGATCTATGTGAGGTACAGGGTCAATAATATCACTATATTTTACTAGAATTACAGTGTAATTAGTACTTTTCTATTTTACTAGAGGTACAGTGTCAATAGTAGTACTATAGGTGACTAGCTGTACAATGTCAAAAGTACCACTATAGGTTATTAGAGGTACACTCACAATAGTATCACTATAGGTGACTAGAGGTACCGTGCCAATAGTACCGTTATATGTGACTAGAGGTACTGTCGGAACAGTTTCATTAGTAACACTATATGTGAGTAGAATTACAATGACAATAGTAATACTATAGGTGGTTAACGGTACAGTTTCAATAGTACCACTATATCTGATTAGAGGTACAGTGTCAATAGTACCACTATATGTGACTAGAGGTATAATGTCAATAGTACCACTATATGTGACTAGAGTTTAAATGTCAATAGTCACACTATCACACTATATGTGCCTAAGGGTACAATTGCAATAGTATTAATATATCTTACTAGAGGCAGAGTTTCAATAGTACCAATATATGACGGGAGATACAGGGTCAATAGTACCACTATATGTGAATAGAGGTAGAGTGTCAGTAGTACCCCTCTATTTGACTAGAGATACAGTGCCAATAGTACCAACATATGTCACTAGAGGTACAATGGCAATAGTACCACTGTATTTGACTAGAGGTACAGTTTCAATAGAACCACTATATGTGACTAGAGGTATGTTGTCAATTGTACCATTATAAGTGACTAAAGGTATAGTGCCAATAGCACCACTTCATATCACTAGTCGCATATAGTGGCACTATTGACACTGTACCTCTACTCACATATAGTGAGTGACCCTATTGACTCTATAGTTCTAGTCACATATAGTGGTACTATTGACACTGTACCTCTAGTTACATATAGTGGTACTATTGACACTGTACCTCTAGTCACATTTAGTGGTACCATTGACACTGTAGCTTTATAAGTACAATGGCTAAAGTAACGCTAAAGGTGGTTAAAGCTACAGTTTCAATAGTACACTATATGTAACTAGAGGAACAGTGTCAATAGTACCACTATATGTGACTAGAGGTACAGTGTCAATAGTATCACTACATATGACTAGAGGTACAGTGTCAATAGTACCACTAAATGTAACAAGAGGTACAGTTTCAATAGAACCACTATATGTTACTAAAGGTACATTGTCAATAGTACCACTGTATGTGACTAGAGGTATAGTGTCAACAGTACCACTATATGTGACTAGAGGTGCAGTGTCAAAAGTACCACTACATGTAACTAGACGTACAGTTTCAATTGTACCACTATATGTGACCAGAGGTAGAGTGTCAACAGTACCGCTATAAG
The DNA here is from genome assembly GCA_037043455.1 of Cyrtodaria siliqua. Lineage (NCBI taxonomy): Eukaryota > Metazoa > Mollusca > Bivalvia > Adapedonta > Hiatellidae > Cyrtodaria > Cyrtodaria siliqua. Next base: position 135,092 of record JAWPHD010006074.1, read on the forward strand.
TGACTAGAGGTAGAGTGTCAATAGTACGTCGATATGTGACTATATGTACATTGGCTATAGTACCACTATATGTGTGTGAAGGTAGAGTGTCAATAGTACTACTATAGGTGGCTTAAGTACAAGACTGGATATATATATGGTCATTAGTTTCTAAATAGGTGTCTAAATTTTGAATTTTTATGTTGTTTAAAGTCCATAGTACCAATATCGGGTGGCTTATCATTCCGGGTCCATAGAACCAATGGAGGTGACTTGACTTAATAGATCCATGGTACCACTATAGGTGACATGGTTTACAAGGTCCATAGTACCACTATAGTTGACATGGTTTACAAGTTCCATAGTACCACTACAGTTGAAATGGTTTACAACGTCCATAGTACTACTATCGGTGATATGGTTTACAAGGTCCACAGTACCACTATAGGTGACATGAGTACAAGGTCCATAGTACCACTATAGTTGACATGATTTACAAGGTCCATAGTACCACTATAGGTGACATGGTTTACAAGATCCATAGTACAACTCTAGTTGAAATGGTTTACAAGGCCCATAGTACAACTATAGGTGATATGGTTTACAAGGTCCATAGTACCACTACAGTTGACATGGTTTGCAAGGTCCATAGTACCGCTAAAAGTGACATTGTTTGCAAGGTACATAGTACCACTAAAGGTGACATGGTTTGCAAGGTCTAAGGTTTGCTAGGTCCATACTACCACTGTAGGTGACATGGTTTGCATGGTCCATAGTACCACTAAAGGTGACATGGTTTGCAAGATCCATAGTACAACTATAGGTGACATGGTTTGCAATGTCCATAGTACCACTATAGGTTACATGGTTTGCAAAGGTCTATGGTTTGCAAGGTCCATAGCACCGATATAGGTGACATGGTTTTTTCGGTCCATAGTACCACTATAGGTGACATAGTTTGCAAGGTCCATAGTTCCATCGAAGGTGACATGGTTTGCAAGGTCAATAGTACCACTATAGGTGACATGGTTTACAATTTTCATAGTACCACTACAGGTGACATGGTTTACAATGTCTATGGTTTGCAAGGTCCATAGCACCGATATAGGTGACATGGTTTTCACGGTCCATAGTACCACTATAGGTGACATGGTTTGCAAGGTCCATAGATCCACTAAAGGGGACACGCTTCGCAAGATCCATAGTACCATTATAGGCGACATGCTTGACAAGGTCCATAGTACCACTATCGGCGACATGCATTACAAGGTCCATAGTACCATTATAGACGACATGCTTTACAAGGTCCATAGTACCACTATAGGCGACATGCTTTACAAGGTCCATAGTACCATTATAGGTAACATGGTTTCCACGGTCCATAGTACCACTATAGGTGAATTGGCATACAATGTTCATAGCAACAAAATCGGTTACTTGTCTTCCCGGTCCCACAGTACCAATATAGATAAATACTGAAAAGTGGATCCCATTGAAGCAACAAACACAAACAAAAGATAAATGTAGCAGACTTGGTTTGATTCAGTCTGTTCATGAAGGGTAATATAAAGTGCAACACCTCTCACGCCTCCTAGGACCAGCTTAAGCGGTATTCTACTTTAAGCCACATAGATTGTGTTTTATGATCCCAACGGACCAGTAAGTAATAACACTACTGAATTGTAGTCGAGGCGACTTTTTACGACCGCCACACAGTATTAAACAAACGCTAGTGCGAATGTCAATAAATACTGAAAAGTGGATCCCTTGGAAGCAACAAAAACAAACAAGAGATAGAAGTAGCAGATTCGGTTTTATTGAGTCTGTTTATGAGGGGTAATGTAAAGTGCAACACCTCTTACGCCTCTTAGCCCCGGCTTAAGCGATATTCTACTTTAAGCCATACAGACTTGTCGTGCCAGGTCCATAATACCATTACCGGTGACTTGGCGTACCAGGTACATAGTATCAATAAGGGTGACTAGGCTTACAAAGTCCATACTACCAATTTATGTGACTAAGTGAACTACGTCCATAGTACCGATATATATATTGGTGACTTGGCTTAACATATCCATAGCACCAAGTTCGGTGAATTGGCGTGCCATGTCAATAGCACCAATATAGGAGATTTGACTTAACATGTCCATAGTTCCAAGTTCCAATATAGGTGACTACGAATACCATGTTTATAGTACCAGTATAGGTGACTATGCTTACCAGGTCCATAGTACATATATATGTGAATTGGTGTACAATGTCCATAGTACCAATATCGGAGACTTGGCTTACCAGATTAATAGTACCAATATAAATAACAATGATTACATGTACCAGGTCAAGAGTACCAAATATAGTTGAATTGGTATACCAGGTATTTAGTGTCAATATTGGTGGCTTGGAATACCAGGTCAATAGTGCCATCATAGGCGAATTGGTGTACCAGGTCAATAGTACCAATAAAGTATCTAGTTCATAGTTCCAATATAGGTGGTCTGGATTACCACGTGCCTAGTACCAATATAGGTAAATTTACGTACCAGGTCCATACTTAGAGTATAGCTGAATGTTTGTACCAGGTCCATAGTACAAATATATAGGTGACTAGGCTTATCAATTCCATATTACCAATAAAGGTGAATTGGCGAATATGATGACCATGATACTATATACATATACATAGGTGATTTGGCTTACCAGGTCCATAGTTCAAATATAGACGACTTGGCTTAAATGTCCATAGCATTAATATAGTTGACATGACGTACCAGGTATAAGGAACCAATATTGCTGCTTTGGCTTACTAGGTCCATAGTACCAATATGGTTGACTTTGCTTACAAGGTCCATAGTACCAATATGGTTGACTTTGCTTACAAGGTCCATAGTACCAATCTAGCCTATAAGTTGACTTGTCGTGCCAGGTCCACAATCCCAATATAGGTGACTTGGCTTTCAATGTTCAAATTACCAATATAGGTGTCTTCGGTAGCCGAACCCATAATACGAATATCGGTGACTTGGCACACCAGGCCCATAGTACCAATATAGGAGGCTGCGGCTGACGAATCCATACTATCAATATGGGTGACCTTGCACGTAAAGGTGACGTGGCTTATAATGATAAAATTACCAATAGAGGTGGTTTCATGAGCCGAATCCATAATAACAATATACTAGGTGACTTTGCTTACCAGGTTCATAATACCAATATAAGTTCATTGGCTTATCAAGCCTATAGAATCAATATAGGTGACTTCGAGTACAAGGTCCATAGTACCAATATAGGTGACTTTCTTTACCAGGTCCATAGTACCAATTATCAGGTCCATAATACCAATACAGGTGAATTGGTGTACCAGGTTTATAGAGCCAATATAGGTCCCGTGGCTTTGGAAAACTAGGTTTTTAATGCAAATATGAGTGACTTGGCTTATCAGGTAAATAGTACAAATATATGTGAATTGGTGTACAAGTTCCATAGCACCAAATATATATGGATTATCAAGTCTATATTACATGTAGCACTATAGGTGACTGCTGACCAGGTGCAGAGTACCGATAAGGGTTAATTGATGGGCCAGGTTTATACATATTATACTAATGTAATTTGGCTTTTCAGGTCCATAGGTAAATTGGCTTACCAGTACCAGTACGGGTTACTTGGCTTACCATGTCCATAGTACCAATGTAGGTGATTTGGTGAACCAGGTCCAAGGTACCAATATATATAGAAAACTTGGATTACTTTGTCCATAGTTCATATTTGGCGTACCAGGTATACATTACCAATATTGCTGCCTTGTCGTACCAGAACCCTATTACAAATCTATGTGATTCTTCTTAGCATGTCTATTGTACCAATATAGGTGACTTGGCTTAAAAGGTCCATAGTACCAATATGGGTGACTTGGTTTAACAGGTCCTAGTAACAACATGTGTGACTTTGCACACCAGGTCCATAGTACCGCTATAGATGCCTTGACATGTTAGGCCCATATTACCAATATAGGTGCCTTGGCTAACAATGTCCATAGTACCAAAATAGATGACTTGGCACACAAGGTCTATAGTAACAATATAGTTGAATATCAGTACCAGTTCCAAAGAAATAATATAGGTGTCTTGGCATACTAGGTCCGTGATACCAAATTAGCTGCCTTAGCATACCCGGCCATAATACAAATATAGATGCCTTGGATTATACGGTCCATACTACTAATTGGGTGATATGGCTTACAATATCCATAGTACCAATATAGGTGAATTGGCTTACCATGTCCATAGTACAAATAACGGTGACTTGGTGTACCAGGTTCATATCACCAACATATGGATGACCTTGGTTACCACGTCCATAGTACCAATATAGGCGAATTGACTTACCAGGTCCATAGTACAAATAACGGTGACTTGGCGTACCAGGTTCATATCACCAATATGAATGACTTCGCTTACGAGGTCCATAGAATCTTGGCTTACAAGGCTAATAATAACAATATAGGTGACTTGAATTACCAGGTCCGTAGAACTAATTTGGTGACTTTGCTTACCCAGTTCATAGTACCAATATGGGTGAACATTTGTACCAGGATTATGGTACAAATACAGGTGCTTTGACCTTCGCTTACCAGGACCATACTGCCACTATATGTTACTTGTTTAACAAACTCCATAGTACAAAGGTGATGTTGCGTTCCAGGTATATGATACCAATTTATGTGATTTGGATTACCATATTCATAGTTCCAATATAGATGACGTGGATAATATACTTCCAACAAGGTGACTTGGCTTACAATATTCATAGTACTAATAAGGTCACTTGTCACACCATGTCCATACTACCAATATAGGTGACTTGGATTACACGGTACATAGTAACACAATTGGTGATTTGGTAAACCAGGTCCATAGTGCCAGTATATGTGATTTGGCTTACCAGGCCTGGAATTCACCAAACATTCTTAAGACTATTCTTAGACTTGAGTACTGAAATGTCTTTCACAAATATTTACATGACATTCAAAGATAAACAATCGTAAGAAGTTGCTATGTAATAGTATGCCTCATATTTATACATAGCAGCTTGTTATGCACGTTTATTCTGTAAACTTATAGAAATATATGTGATTGAAATTTGGATACTTAAGCTTAAGGCTAAGAATATTCTCAAGAATGGTTGGTGAATTCAAGGCAAGGTCAATAGTATCAACATACTAGGAAACTGGTGAACCAGGTCCATAGTTCTAATGCAGGTGACTTGGCTTAGCAGGTTCATATTACCAATACAGTTGTCTTGACTTACGATGCACATAGTACCAATATGGCTTATCAGGTATATAGTACCAATATATGTGACTAGGCTTACCAGGTCCATAGTAACGATATACTTGACTTGGCTTACCAATTCCATGGTAGCAATGTGGGCGACTTTGCCTATAAGGTCCATAGAACCGTTATAGGAAATTCGGGTTATTACGTCCGTAGTACCAATATAGGTGACTTGGCTAACCAGGTCTCTAGTAACAATATAGATTGCATACCAGGACCATAGCATGGTTGACTTTATAAACAAGTTCCTTATTACCAATATATGTGACTTGGCTTGACCATAGTACCAATATAGGTCACTTACATTGGATCAAAAAATGTAAGAGCTATGGTGATAGCAAGGTCAAAATATGTGTTTTGGCAGATGCAAGGGCAGCTATCACTTTGATACCATCGTCTATACGTGGTTAAAAGGGTATCCAAGATAGTATTGTATGCACATTCTGTGAACGTTAAAGGAAGATCAGTAGGAAAAGTAAAGTGTTTTATAGTAACAAGTCTAAATTATGAAATGTTCGATAATTCAAGAATCATATCTCAGCTACCATCGATTGAACCTAGCTGGTTCAAGAACTCCTCCGATATCTTAAAGAAACTAACACGCCAAATAACGCCAAAATTACACTACAAAATCGTTTATCAAAACTCGATCCAGGTGTTCAGGTCATATACTTATGTATATGTGTCGAATTAAAGGAAAGCTTTATTCACGGGTTCTTAAAATACCTGTGATTTAAATATGCGTAAAATGAATTATAAGTTGGTAACTCATAGTTTAGGGGTTGACCTGGTTGGAAAAGCCGTACATATTGTGCCTGTAGAGTTTTGATTCTCAAAACATGTAAGTTACATATATATTATATATACCTCGTCATCAGTTAAATTATGCATTTTTGCCAATTCAAGGGCAGATATCTCAGCTTATAGCGATCAAATCTGGCTGGTGCAAGGTTTCGTCCGAGATCTTGTAAATGTATACCTACTTTGTAAACGTAGATAGAAAAAAATGAACAGGAAACGTAGCATTCAAGGACTACAGTCAACCACAAACACACACAGAAACAAAGAACAACTTTCGAGATGAATAAAAAGCAAGATAAGACATCACAAACACACAAGGGTGGTGAAGTTTGGTTAAGATCATCTGGAAAATAAAGGAGCTGGTTTGCCCAAAAGGCAAGCGTTTTCTATTTTTGCCAATTCAAGGGCAGATAACTCAGCTATTAGCTATTCAATCTGGTTGGTTCAATAAGTCCTTTGGGATTTTATAGATATATGACTACTGTGTAAAGAAATATAAAAAGATCGGACAGGGAAAGTAGCATTCAAGGAGGACAGTAAACCACAAAACACAGAAACAAACACGCAAACAGACAAACAAGAAGGCAAAAGCAATAATAAATGAAAACGACATCACAAACACAAAAAGGGTTGACAATAGGGCTACCGCCTTGGAACGGTCAGTGGCAAAGTAGGCCACTTGGGGTTTAAACCGGTTCTAGGGTGCACCAAACCTCACACTTACCCTACTGTCATCCCATTAGAACAGGACAGTGTAAATAAAGAAATCCCCGCCATGATCTAATATCTAACCAACAAGGCAGCATCAATAGGCAATATAAGTAAAACACAAATATGCTCGTGTAAATATAATACAAAAAAACAATAGCCTAGAAAGCCACAATGAAGGTACTCAGTGTAAGTTTGGTTAAGATCGGATACAAAAACAGGGACTAGGGCGTTTACTAACATACGCATTTTTGCCAATTCAAGAACAGATAACTCTGCTATTAGTAATCAAATATGTCTGGTTGAAGAACTTGTCCGAGATCTTATAGATATATGCCTACTTTGTAAGTTTGTTTAGTTTGGGATGGAAAAGAGGGGCTAGGGCGCCCACAAGGTAACATATGCATATTTGCCAATTCAAGAACAAATATCTCAGCTATTAGCTGCCAGATCTTACTGGTTCAAAGACTCGTCCGAGATTGTGTGGATATGTAACTACTATGTAAGTTTGGTTAAGATCGGATGACCAATGGCGAGGCTAGAGCGCCTATATAAGAAACAGTTGACGAACGGAGGACTGATGGACGGACGAATAAAAAACACCTTATCCCACAAGCTCAACCGGCCTTCAGTCATTAGAGTTTAACTGTCGAAATCGTTTCATGAGAAGATAAGTGTTTAAAGTTCCGATTATTCATAATAACGGTGGCCATCTTGGTTTCAAACATTCGTATTGGTCTCATGTGTGCACACTTAAAGACACTGATTTAAGCCAAGCAGTTAAGCCAAGCAGTTTCTGAGGAGATGTCGACGTTTAAACAAAAGTTATCAGACAAACGGACATATGCACGACTGACAAAGGGCGATTACAATGTGTGGAATATGTATAGTACTGGTTACCATTTTGAATGCCGCTTTGACCTATTATGTAATAAAGCTTAAGAGCCATTGATTTAAGAATCATTTATGGTGATTTTTGGTCAAAATCGGCCAAGCTTTTTCTGTATTGTTTAAGGAAAACTAACGGAAAACCAAGACGGAGTAAAACCGGTCACTCATTTGAGCCTTCTGTGTTTGTAGTATATGGCACACTGAATATTAAGTGTTAACGAAAATTAATATTTATTACCTTGTATTCTCTTCAGATAGCCAATACTCCTTCCGTCTAAATTCTCAATGGCGTCCAGTTTCGGTTGAACTTCCTGAATATATTTAAAAAGAAAGATGTTAACAAGTATATATAAAGTAATTATATGTGTTTGTCATCAAGTTAAAGCAATTTAAACTCAGTCACAAGAAGCAGTTGATATTGTTTGTTTGACCCTTACTTACTATTCAATTAGGAATATCCCAAAGCAATATATTCTGCTTTACAAAAATAGTAATACAGATCAGACAATGACGATGAAACATACATTATTGCACTAATCCAGTTGTAAAATTATCAAAATTCTATGAAATATCCAAAATGTTGCCTTTCCTATCATCATTTAGCATGAACTAGTATTCCTATAACAAGTCTATATAATTATATGGAGTCGAAACATGTAGAAACAATTAATACTTGATGTAAAATGTGCATTTAAAAAAGCATTCCAAAATTTACCAATACAATTATCAAAACAACACACAAAAAAACCCCGATTAAATGTCCAAAATAGTGCCTTTCCTATCAAATTCTGATTGGAATGTTTTTTTCTATGAAAAGTCATATGAAGACAAGATATAAGAAGAAACCTGATAACAGATGTAAACTGTTTCTTGTAAATAAATTATTCCAAACATGTCCATTAAAATTATCAAAAAACAATGAAATATTCCAAAAATAGTCTTTTCTGTTAAAATTCAGCTTGGTATCTATCATTATCGAACTCAGCATACACAAAATAATATAAAAACACCAAGGTATCACTTTTACACAAAAATAGCGCTAACCTTTTAATGAGTTTCTTTTTTACAATAAATAGGTCTACTCTAACAGGAAATTATCACGTCATTTTGTTTTGAAACAATACGTGGACAACTGTGGAACGATTTAGAGACACTCAACATTCGCGGGACTAACTGACGGCTGGACGGCCGGACAAACATAACCTCATTTACTTTAAATATTATTAGAAAAATACATAAAACCTTAAATATAAAACATAATTGTTGTAAAACCTCAATTTTTTCTTCAAGTTCATCCTGTCGCAATTTGAGTTGTTCCTGTTTTATATTCTGCTCATCATTTCGACATCGAATATCTTCAATTACTTCAGCTTGCTTATTTGTAATGGCCTCTATTGCTTCGTTTTTCTTCTCTTCAATAGCTGCTAGTGCTGCCTCACGAATCTCGTCCTCGTCCTTTGTGGATATGACAAGTTTGTCCTCTTTTAACTGAGTATTGAATACAATTAATGTATACAATAAGTATTAATAGTTTTGCAAAATGTAAAATCAGATATTAGAGTGATCGATACATTGTAACCCAATTAAAATGGACAAGAGATAGTCGACGTTTCCAAAGGTAGGTAAATTTATGTCATCAAACTATTTACCTGATAAGAGCTGTCGGAGAACAGCGCAGCTCAACTATTCGCTTTTTCAGAGAACAACAAATTATGCACATTATATACAATCAGAGAGCGTGAAATCTCTCTTCACACAAGCCATCTATAAACAAATAGCAGAGAGATATATCCGTGAGCAATATTAACAAATGAAAAAGAGAATATTAAAAGAAAAGAAAAACAGTGGAGGTGGTAGTAGTGGTGGTGGTGGTGGTAGTGATATGGGTGGGGTTATAAGAATAAATGAACAAAACAACACAGACATACGTTAAAAATGCCGAGTTCCGGGTGGGTGTGCGGGGAGGTGGGATTGTGGTTGTGTGGTTATAGGTGTAAGACTATTTAGAATAAATAAACAAAACAAAACAGAACTAGGTAAAACAAAGACGGGTTTGGGTAGGGGTGAGGGGATGAGTGGTGCTGGCGGTGGTGATGGCTGTGGTGGAGGTATAGGTGTAAGAATAAATAAACAAAACAACAAAGAAATATGTGTAGAATAAAATCTAGGGTTAAGTGGTGGTTTCGGTGGTGGTGGTGGTGGTGGTGGTGGTGGTGTTGGTGGTGGTGGTGGTGGTGGTGCTGGTGTGTGTGTGTGTGGGGTGGTATAAGTGTAAGAATAAATAAACAAAGCAATATGTAAAATGGGTGGGTGGGTGAGTGGGTGGGTGTGGGTTTCGGTTGGGTGGTTAGAGGTGTAAGAATAAAAGAACAAAACAAGACAGGAATGTATAAAAGAAATAAAGAAAATGTTTTTCGGTGTGGCGGAGAGCGGGTGATTCTAATGGTGGGCATATAGGTGTAATATACCCTAATATGCCAGTATGAATGATATAAGAATAAGAATAGTGAACTTTTTTGTCAGCAACAGCAGATGTTGACCTTAACCAATATTATTACATATTTCATAGTCTATATTGTAGTTGTCCTCTGCGGGCACCAAGGGAGCCCATGATTATTATTTGCGCCTAAATTACTTATGCACTCATCTAGAAAATGCTATAAGGAATCTTAAACATATTCTAATCATAATAATGCAGATGAATCGAACACGTTATTTTCAGACACAATTTAACTAGAACCTAAATAAGTTACATATCGTTGAAGCAGACATTTGTAGTAGTAAATTGAAATATTTTATTTTTTGAAATTGTATGAGAAATAAACATTTGAAGATGCAAACTAGTTTTTAATAGGGCATATGGTTTTAATATGCAGCATAAATATTAGTTAAGACTCCATTATCACAACATATCAAAACGCGCTGACTGACATTATTTGAGATTTCGTAATTGTTTGCCGTCCCTGCAGTATACAAGCACTATCAAAAAGTATCTATGTTGTTATTTCTCAACCGTTTTTTAAACGTAAGGTACATGTACTATGGCTGTATACTCGTATAAGGTCAGTGGGCGTATACATAAAGAAAATGGGAGCGGTTTAACACTTGGGTTACTACCATATTCAAACTATTCAAACATGGCTGGAAACCAGTATATTAGGCAGTTTTTTAGAGAGCCTTTTTCATTACTAAAACTGCGATCGACAAAGCAACATCATAAATGCACACCTATTCAATGAAAATATTATAGCCTATGAGAATTTCGAACTCTTGCATTTCGAATTGACAATCTCTACGCTTTAACAAGTCCGTTGATCAATGGCGTTATTTTTATCGATATATACTGTTACCGATGTAGACGTTATCCTTTATTTGGTTTGTGTGATTCAATGCGTTTCTAAATGCATACTTACACCAAAGGTCTTCGGAAAAAACGCTCCGGAAAATATAGATTACAAATCCCCCAACATTAAAATAGTGTATACTGAAACATTTTTTTTTTTTTTTAAAATAACCCTCAGAAATAACCCAAGTCCAACATCAAACGAATACATAGTTTAATGAAAAGCAGGTTATCAGTTGGCCTAACTAAGATACACGGATTGTCAATTCGGAGGTATCGAGTTCGAATCCCGTATTGATAAATATTTGTTTAATTATTAGTACAGTCATGTTTTTTATATCAATGTTGCTGATACGCAGGCTTCATAACCGCTGCTCCCAACTAAATTCCATTATGTTTATTTCGCTCTTCGGGGCATTTTTTTTTTTTTAAAATAACCCTCAGAAATAACCCAAGTCAATTATCAAACGAATACATAGTTTAATGAAAAGCAAGTTATCAGTTTATTAGATACTGGGACCATACGCCGTACGACATGTGGAAGCATATAACCCCATGGCTACCGCCATATGCTTGCCATCTTCGGGATGGTTAAAATGTTGTTCTATTGATTTTATGAATATTGTGTTCTGCCCAACCCGGGGCTAGAGGGCGTGAGCGGCAGCTAGCATATTTCACTACCGCTCATGAACAGTCTCAATCAAACCGAGACTGCAATATTTCGTATGTGTCGTGCTCCGCTGTTTCCAAAGGTTCATTATCATACCTTTTTGCTACAACAAACGTTGGATTAACAAGAGGCACAATAGGTCCCGAATCGCTCTACTTTCTGTACCAATACACCAGGTAGTGTATATAAATAGTTAGTGGGTGGGAATCACAACAGCTTCAAAGTTATGCCCCAGAAACTATATTCCAAGGTAGGCGATGGACCCCTGTTCATGCCCAGTATGTCTATACGGGTATATTGTTATAGTGTGTTGATCTCAACAGACTCAAGTTATGACCCAGGGGTTATGTCCCTAGTGGTAAGGATAGATACTAAGGATGACTCTGATTGGATGGTTCTGTCCGTCTGTTCATGCCCATAAAGTGAAAATATTGTTATAGGGTGGAGATATCAACAGTCTTAGGGGCAATAAGATTATGGTACATTCAACATATTAGACCTCTAGCTCATGCATTTTCAGAGAAGAAGATTGTTTAAAGGTTTATCAAGCTTGACTGAGGACTATAAGCTTATGGTAATTACAAAATAGTTAACCTCTGGCTCTTGTAGTTTCAGAGAATTTGTTTTGAAGATACTCCTATATAACTCTACGTAAAACTGTGATCCCTTGGCAGAGTACCATAAACCGATGTAGCCTGAATATATGCCCTGTGGTTTTGGAAAAGATTGTTCAAGATTGTTTTGTATATAAGTCTATGTAAAAATTGCAAAATATCCATATACAAACTTTGGACCCCAGGGGCACAGCCATTTTTAATTTTAAGAAGACGAAACAGCATGCCGTTCTAAAAAAGAATATTTTTAAAGTGTTAGTAATTTTTAGCAACGGTGGCAATCTTCAATGTCGGATTGACAAAAAAAATCTTCTATAAGATTTTAGCCTATGAAACAGCATCAGTGGGAAACTGCATCAGTTCGAAATTTGCGTAAAATTGGCCCGGCAGATTCAGAGGAAGTGCTTCTTACAGACGCCAACGTCCACGCCCATGCTCACGCCGCCAATGCTGTCGTAGCCCTGACTGATATAAGCCCTGCTGACCTTTGACCAGTAGAGCTAAACAGTGCCTACAGTGAGATTTGAACCACGTCCTCAGGTTTCCAGTATCAATTACCAAATATTGCAAATAACAACAATGCTTTTTAAAGGCTTTAAACTATGGAAAGCCGTAGGTGATCCTGTGATTATAATTACTTTTTACTATATGTTTCACTGAATTATTATAATCATCACATTTCTACGATTTCGTACGTTTTATAATTATTCTCAAAATCCATACATTTTTAGCTCTCTGAAAAAATGTATACATTCTGAAAATGTATACAATCTGAAAATGTTAACATCTTTATTATAATCATCACATTAAAAATGTTAACACTTTTTATCGCATTAAAAATGTTAATTTTTTTTTAAAACCCTAACATGTATACATTTTTATTATAATCTGTCCAAAATAATAACAACCTCCCTACGATTTTATTTATTAAAACCCACACGTGTAACCTCCCTTACCTCTATGCTCAAAATATATACACTTTGAAAATCGATACATGTTTACCTGTGTATAAAACATTATAGCTGTGTGTGTTATAATTCTAAATCTCTCGAATATCCGTGGGGTAGAGGGGTAAGTGGGGGTGCGGGGAATGGGTGGGCAGGTGGCAAGACGATTAAGATGAGATGATGATGGGCAGCAGGATTGATGGATGTGAATGGGCAGGACGTTTAAGATAATAAATGAGTATGGTTGGGGTGAGAGTGTGGGTTGGCAGGAGGTTTAAGAGAAGAAATATATGTGGGGGGGGGGGGGGGGGTGGGAGAGGGGAGCAGGAGACTTAGGGAATGTGGGTGGACAGGAGGTTTAAGAGAAGAAATGTGTGTGGGGGGAGTGGGGAGCAGGAAGCTTAAGGGATGCGTGTGGGCAGCAGGTGGTTTAAGAAAAGAAATGTGTGTGTTTGAGGGTGGGGAGAGTGGGCAGGAGGTTTAAGAAAAAATGTGTATGTGTGGAAGGGAGGAGCAGGAACATTAATGGATGCGTGTCTGCAGGAGGTTTACGAGAGGAAATGTGCGTGTTTGGTGGGGGAGGGGGTCAATAAGCTTAAGGGTTGCGGATGCCAGGAGGACACAATTGGGAAAGTGTCCTTTTATAGGCCCTTGTTATATAAGGTAAAAAAGTCCTGCTGTAATACCGTATTATCTGTGTCAATACGAAATGTATAGTAATATCTATGTCACTAGGATACATAAGTGTTACCTTTGTCACAATCAAACATGTGCTATTTCCTGTGTCTCCAGCAAACATACAGTACAACACATGTCACTAGCATATTTACATTGTTACCTTTGTCACAATCAAACATATGATATTCCCCGTGTATCTAGCAAACATACAGTACAACATATGTCACTAGCATACTTACATTATTACCTTTGTCACAATCAAACATATGATATTTCCTGTGTCTATAGCAAACATACAGTACAACATACGTCACTAGCATACTTACATTATTACCTTTGTCACAATCAAATATATGATATTTCCTGTGTCTATAGCAAACATACATTACAACATATGTCACTAGAATGCATAATACTAGAATGAATATAGTATTACCTGTATCACTAGCATATATAGTACTGCCTGCGTAACTAGCATATACATTGTATCACATTCATCATTAGCATATACACTTCTCAAAACTGCTAACTACACCGCTACGTTTTGGGTTATATATATCGATGGGTTGAATGTTTTTCAATAAAATAAAAAGGAAATACCAATTCAATCATTTTTACATCATTTCATTTTATTTTTTTCATGGGCAATGCTAGAACTAAACCACAATAAGCAATTACAAACGACCCATGTAAACACTAAAGTCACACTTTTCATTTCTTGTTCATAAAAGTGTGACTTTAGTGTTTACATGGGTCGTTTGTAATTGCTTATTGTGGTTTAGTTCTAGCATTGCCCATGAAAAAAATAAAATGAAATAATGTAAAAATGATTGAATTGGTATTTCCTTTTTATTTTATTGAAAAACATTCAACCCATCGATATATATAACCCAAAACGTGAGCGGTGTAGTTAGCAGTTTTGAGAAGTGTATATATATATATACGTGTATATAGTATTACATGTGTCTAAGGCATATTCATATTAATACATGCGTCATTAGCATATACACATATAATACTGCATCACTAGCATATATATATATATACATGCATATAGTATTACATCTGTCTAAGGCATATACATATTAATACATGTATCACTAGCATACATAAAATAATATATGTCTCACTAGTATATATACAGTATTACCTCTTTCTAAAGCATACACTAGTATTACCTGTGTCACTAGCATACATATAGTATTACATATTTCATCATACGCCTAGTATTGCCTATGCCACTAGCACACTAGTAGTAGTATCTGTATCAAGAGCATACACATAGTTATATCTGTGTAGCATATTGTATTACCTGTGTCATTAGCATAAATATAGTATTATCTGTGTACCTAGCATATATAGTATTACCCGCGTCATTAGCATGTGTTTATAGCATACATTTAGTATTGCTTGTAAATATATCATAAAAATAGTATTACTTGTGACTATAGCATACACACATTATTACCGGTGATTGTAGCATACATACAGTATAGTGTCACTATCATACATATATTATAACCAGTGTCACTACCATACATATGTTATTACGTGTATCACAATCGTACATATAAGTATCACCTGTGTATATCGCATACATATAGTATTACCTCTGTCTAAAGCGTATAAATAGTATTACTTGTGTCACTAGCATACATATAGTATTACATGTGCCTATAAAATACATATAGTATTACCGGTGTCATTAATAGCATACATACAGTATTACATTTGTCTGTATTATATATATATATTATTGCCTGTGTTTATAGCACACACATAATAGCACAAGTGTCTATAGCAACCTATAGTATTACATGTGTCACTAGTATACACGTGTTATTACCTGTGTCTATAGCATACATGTAGTATTACAGTTGTCTATAACATACATCGAGTATTACCAGCGTCACTAGGATACACATAATAGTACCTGTGTCTATAGCATACATAGAGTATTACCTGTGTCACTAACATACACATACTACATGTAGTACCTGTGTCTATAGCATATATATAGTATTACCTGTGTCACTAGC